>JAHDVE020001381.1:0-20686 GCA_022606495.2 Halesus radiatus
TAATTTGAAAAAAAAAAGAAAATACGATTTGTTTGAACGAGGGAAATGAAAAACTATATAAGGTAGATGATAAAAAGGTAAAAATAAAATGGTATGAACTCATCATAATTATATAAACTTGTAACAAATATTGTTTATTGCCTCCTCAGAATACATTTGTTATCGAAAAAGATGGTGAATATATGCGAACAGTTAATTAATATTGTACGAAAACATTTTGTACCTACTGCACTTAATCGATAGACAATTAGACGCAATTTCGTCATCTTATTGATAACAAAAATCTTTAATATTATAAAAATATAGCAGTGCCAAGTCTTTACAAATGCAAAAATATAGGTACTGCGGTTTCTGCCTAACATAACAATTTGACTTCTCTGCTTAATAATAGAGAAACTCTATTATATGCGACTACAGGGACACCTCACACCAGGTGAATCTATTTTCAGTATTTTCAACCTGAATATCAAATCAAAATGACATATAATATTCGACAAACAGTTCATAAATTTAGTAGAGTACTTAATAATATTATGTGTGGGATATCTATCGCGGTGATACCGTCCCAGCTCTGGACCTGGCAGCACTGAAGTGCCGTGTGTCGGCTTGTCCGTCCTAGTACCGTGGCACCGTTGCGGTACCGCCTCGACACGGCACCGGCACCGGCACCGGCACCGGCACCGGCTAGGGGCAGAATGCCGCCCAGGATTCGCCTCAGCTATTTCCAATATAGAGGAGGACGGTGTAATGTTTAATGTATGCTAATTCTCCCCCGAGACGGAGCCTTAAACCTGTGAATTATTGATGAAGATGATCATACGTTTTACATCTTCTGTGTTTACTGACAATATCTATTTATCTCCTGACAAAATAATATTTAATTCTATTGAAGTAAGGCTCTATGTCTTTTTCTGTGTTATTGGTAATTTAAAGGAGTATCAGGAGAATATATGCCCTGAAAGCGAATGGAAGAAGTCGTGGTCGCCCCAGGAATATATGCCATTATGAAGTCATTAAAATAATTGCGTATGGTAAAAATCGGATAAATAGAAAACTAAATTGTACGCGACATTGTTTGAATTTTTCAAGCAAAGGGTGTGTTCCAAGGCGAAGATGTGTGACGTTCCATCCTCTGTGTAAACCACGGAAAATATCGTCATCAAATACAAGCGATATAAATGTAATTGTGAACACATATAAATGTAACACTTTACAGGTCATGCATATCGTTTTTTCTATGTATTCCCTTCTCTCACGGTAAGGCCACCATATGAAGTTTACAGTTTTTCGATTGCCGCAGTTGGTATGAATCCTATCATACAATTCAAAATATCTCATCCAATACGCACATAAAAATACAACATAAAAAACTCCGGGTTTTCTAACAAAATCCGATTTTTTATTTTTCGTACGAAAACTTGGCAACTGAACAACTAGGCATAAAATTCACTATTCGCTTACATATAAATTTCAATCATAAAGCCGATTCTCATTCCGATAGTGCAGAACTGAAGTTATACTCGTATAAACTGCGGTGGGGTTAAGATGTCAGGATAAGGGGGGAGAGGGGGGGGGGGGGAAACAAAGTTATAGGAATTATGGATGTTGAAAACTTTAATCTCCGATTAACTGGCGGGACCGAGTTACGAGGATTGAGGATGCGAGCAGTTTCGATTGGAGCACGACTTTCCTTCTTCAGGCAGCTGTAAATGATGATAAGGAGCTACTTAATGTTGAAAAGTTATCACTCAGAACTGCCTTAAATATTGAATGATGGAAGGTTAAGGTTACCGTCTTTAGAAAAAAACATTTATTTTAAATAATTAATTATAAAAGTGTGACCCGTGCTTCAAAACTTTTCACTTCGACAAAATCAAAAGATTTTATTTTAATTTGTTGTTAATTCGTTTATTTGAGGTTTCTGTAAACGCGTATCTTGAAGAGATCCAACTTGTTCTGTGTATAAATGTTGGGAGCATATTCGGCGTGTTTTCCGGCCGTACACAGGTTCCAAAGTGATCATGCCGTTAGTACCTCAGAGCATCTTTCATTGAAATGCCGGGAGAACAAGCACGGCATTTCCATCTGTCGCTTATGCTCTATTCGGCCTTTGAGATAGGGGAATCCATCAAACGGAATTCCTGCTTTTGCACAGGCCACGAGCTTTGAAATATGAGGGTAACATTTTACATTATGACGAAAATTAATAAGCAACCAATGATGACAAAAACCACAAACGATTTATACTTTGGACGTCTGTGTAATATTTTCAGTGTATTCACTCAGTTCTCGTCGTCGATGGGCATTCACTCAACTTTTAACACCGGAACATCAATGTTATTGGCGTCGGGAGGCGTTAGCACTTTTAGGATTATTCGTTAATGCTAATGTAGGAAAGGCTTTTAGGATTACGCGACGCCACTGAGAGATATTTGCATGTGATTCATATTAATGGAGTATTCCATATTGATTTTGAAACCGTTTTAGGTCACCGATGTATCTATTTGTGAAGCATAACCGTTTGTTTATTGTTTTGTCAAAACTTTTTTTTATATGATTTTGATAAAGTTTATTAAATCAATGTTCATACCAACAAAATTGAACACTTTTGTTACATATTAGGTAGATAGTTGCTAAAACCAATATTTAATACCGTGGTCCTTGTTGGTTTAATTACGATAGAGAATAATATACCGTTATTTATGACTTACGTACTTATTAAATTGAGCTTACGAACACAAAATTTCAAAATCCTTCAAACACGAGAACGTTCCGGCATATTTTTCTAAAAGGTAACCATGTAAATAGGAATTCGAATAAGGACAAATCAAAAGCACACCCGTGTTTGCAATATTTCTTCTCTAACAATGTAATTTTCAAGTCAAAGCCGTTGGAAGGAATTTTCCTCTTTTTAAAAATGTCAATTGAGTGACATTCTGAATGAGACGTACAGAGAAAGGGAAGGCAGGGGGAACGGGGAATACAGCGGAATGAAGGGAAGAGACGTGACAAAATAAAGAATAGAACAGAACAGTAAGACGAAACGCCGGGCAAACAAATGAGAATTTGATCTGAAAAACGTGATTTTATAGGAAAATGTTCCAGACACGTAAAAACAGATTTAAAACGAGTGGAATGGAATGAGTGATTGCTTTCAACACAATGAAGTTAAGGTCGTAATATTCTTTGCAAATTAGAAAAGCGAAGAAAACAAATCATTTTCACATTGACGTTGAAAAGTATTAATTAGTTTGGCAACGAGGACTTGACAAATTTTTCACGTTCAAATTAATACGATTTTTGTTTTCTCTTTTTGTGTTGATATTTTTACTCCCCTGGTCTTTAATATGATCATATTATTTGTGATTTCTTATGATTTTTGTAGAATGCTTAAATAAATATAGACTTTTATAATTTCAAACTTATCTATATAAATAGATATCAACAATTTTTCAATAATAATAATAATAACAATGAACATTACAACACTGCGACTGACATCGCCAATAATAAATTGTTTTAAACCTTTAGGTGCCACCGAACGATATATCGTTCGAATACATTATTGTACTTGAGTGCCACAGAACGATATATAGCTCGAGCCATAAAATTCGCCACGCGTTACCCACGGTTCTAAAATTATGTCACATTATTGAAAACATGTGTTTAAAAATAAAAGTAATCAAAATAAAATATATATATTTATGGATTATCGACACTTCTCCAGCATTTTTAAAAAATACACGTGGCACCTAAAGGGTTAATAAAATTAAAATAAAATTGCTACAATTGCATATATTTTGTTCTCTATAAATAAAGCACATTAGAAATTCTTCTCAGTAAGGAAACACTAATTTTCATGTTAGAAAGAGTAAGCTTACTTGGTGACGGCTCGAAACTGTTGAAATCTAAAAGCTCCCGTCAGTAAAGTTTAGGCCAACTTTCACATCAATACGTAATCAGTAATTTCAGCATCCGAATAAAAACCTTTAAGCATTTCCGAAGACATTCTCGAGAGCCGAGTAAAATACTTTGATATTATTACTTTTGTTTGTTAGAGTATAGATGAAGTTTAAATGTTTTCATTAAAGTTGACATTTTATTCACGTGTTTCGTGTGTTTGGACAGAAACTGTCATGTTTATGGTAATTTTTCAATAAGCTATGTGCCTAAAAGATAAAGCTGTCATTAAATACTTGCTTTCTAGATATATACAATCCTCTAGAAAATTGTAAACTATCATGGCTGTCAAGGGAGAAAAAGAAGGGCCGTAAAAAAATCTTTTGAAATATTTTAAGAAGCATCATTTAGTTTCAAGATTAGTTGTAAAACCAAATATGAAATCCATTTTATTTTATTATAAACATTATTTATCATGCCTTCCGAATACTATTTTTTGGTTTGCGGTAAAATATGATGAATACATGTGGTATGATATTACTCTATATTACCTACATACTTGTATCTAATATTATATGAATAGGTACCGACATAACTATTTATTCCAAAATTGTAATTTTTCTAGTGAGAAAGAAGTTTATAAATACTTTGCTCTGCTTGAATATAATGACACTTTTATGTCGATGGCCAGACAAGCGCATTCATTAAAAGGCGCCACCGAAATAATAAATATAAAAATTTATAACGTTCTACCGAAATAACTACTTGAACACAAACACGGAATTCCAGAGATAATGGATGATGGTGGCTACAAGCGGCGTGCACTGCTCTACGATCAAAAGTAGGCTGTGTGTAGTTTTTCAAGTTGGGGTATAAATTGTGCATTGAATATTTGTACATGGCTATTTTATTGTCATCTTTCCCTGATTGTTATGGGAAACTGAATAAATGAGCGTACAAGTTCCTTATCACAACGAAAAGCTGGAAACGAGAAACATGAAGCAACGGGAAGTAACAACTAAAAACAAAGCATATGAGCGGAAACTGGAAGCGGGAAGAAGTGAGTAGCTGGGAGTAAGAAGAAACTGAAAAAAAAGAAGCAGGAAAAGAAAAACGATATCCAACGCTCAGTCAATTCCTTGATTGCTATCCATCCTCAATTCCAATATTGGCTTATAAGGTTGCCATGTATACCGGTCGATTAAATTCCAACCTCCTTCACATCCACAGAGCACGTGTTCCAAGTCCTAAAAAAATCAGTGCCACCTGGGGTACCGGTCGCGCCGGGACAGGAGTGCTTCTGGCTGGGGTGGTACAATCGTATCGTATCGTATCGTACAAGTTCCTTATCATAATCATGGAAAAAATGCGTTTTGCCCAGAAATTTCTCGCTCTTTATAATTTCTTCTTGTAGTTAATTTTCTTAGGGTAGACACAGCTTTTCAGCTTTTATGGACTACATGCTATCTTGATCTATCTAATTTGTTTCTTCTCCAAACACACGGCATTAATACCACTGCAATGCAGACAATTTTTGTCGCTTTGTTCCAAATTGAATGATAAATCGCCAACTTAAAGAAAATTAGGTAGAAATAATATCGTTCCCAAACAGAAGTTCTACATTTGTGAGTGCAAGTCTCCGTACAAATTTTCTACCGAAAGTTCTGTGAAAATGGTTATTAGTTTTGCGTGGCCTCCTCTTTGAAATGTGGTGCTAATTGAATCTTCGGAAAGACCTTTAGAATGATTTCTAATAATAATCCATATCAACACAGAAATACTAGCAACGAACATACTCTTTATACTTATCAAATGATTATTTTCTGCGTCTGTCTCACGCAGTTGTAGATTCTAAGTAGTTTAAAAGGAACGATTTAAGTTTTTCACTGGATATTTGCCTATTACAAAATTGTTTCTTTGATCGATGACGATTGTTCATGGTCTTCCTCGAAACCGCATTCCCAGACTTTGGTAATCCTTTAGTCTCATTTCACTATTCTAACATACATTTTTAGGATATGTTTGAAATATCTCAAATAATAATATTTAGGTATGTATTTGTATTTGTATTTGAAAACGGGGAGGTCGTTAAAATACACAATTCACAAGGATACACAATAATTAATATTTGTATTTTATGACCATGTCATAACTTAATAACACGCATACTCGTATGATGCCGATGTGTGAAATTTAATTCAGCAGGTACTTACTTAGATATCTCTGGAAATAGATTTTATGCATTAAATTTGATTCATGTTCTATTACAATTGGTGAGCATATACTTCTTTATTTCCTAACTTCTCTACACTTCTACATTATCTCTCCACACACTTTCTTCCTTTTTTTATTATTATTACTCATACAAATATTCATTATTAAGAAGCATTCTCATCGCAGATAAAATTACTAATCTATTGCCACTGCTATTACGATGTATACGTAATAGCAGTGGCGTGCATTCCTTAAAGGCTTAAAATATGTGCCTACCCTAAGAAAAATGAACCATTAAATAAAACAAAATAATTTTTTGGTAAAATATATTCTTCACATGAATTTGTGAATATTTTTCATGTCACGGTCTGTCTACATTGATATATTGTTAATATATGTTAAATTTACACCTGTTAGCAAGATAATAAACTGGCCATTTTCAAATATTCAATGCACAATTCGTATGCGAACTTGAAAAACTACATATAGCCTATCTTTGATCATATAGCAATGCACGCCACTGCGTAATACGTATTTTATCTATATAAATTTGAATATACGTACCTTATTAAAAAATCTATTTAATAAAATGTAATGTAATAAATAAATAATATTTTAGTAAATTATCTCCCACAAAAGATGTTTACTGATTCGAGTTATTTATCCGGAGTATACGGTTACCAATTTGCGTGAGTATAGCAAGTTCATTGGAAGAGACGGTTAATGATTGGGAGAGTATCTGATTGCGTCATTACACACGCGAGAGACTCTGGGAATATATTACAACGATATAATATAGGTTAACAGCTTATGCGTATCTTGTCTTATGCGTATCGATTATTTTATAAAGTTATACAATTTTAAACATCTGTTATTCGAGATTTTTATTGAGAAAGTATGCGAGTTTTCCAAATCGGTTTTATTCGTATTAAAAGTAGGTAGGTACCTATAAAAAATTAATTTCGTGAACTACTTAAGAACAGTTTTATTTTATCTCGCTTTCAAGTTAAAAATAAATTTGATTCCCTTATCTTTGAATACCCACGTAGATAGACATGTGGGTACTTATTTTACAATATTACGTACGTAGTAACTAGGCATTCACCATAAAATCAATTTGTTCGATCTAGGAAGCAGCAAAAACTCACGAACGGGAAATTCTGTTAATAATAATTCAACTTTCACCGATGTTCTGTCAACAATTTCTAGGTCAAGGCAACTATTTACCCCCATAAGTCATTCCGATCATGAGCTATGGAATTTTGAGATATAAATTAATATTTTAAGACAAAACGTCAAATTATTTGATCAATATTGTTCAATAAAAATAATAAATCAAAAGAAGAGTTGAATAAAGACGGTATCTAACTCCAGACATGATTTGAGAATTCCACACAATCTAGAACACTTCGATATAACTAATAATTATTTAGTACGATACGCAAACTTATTCAATTTCCTTAACAAATTAATGACTGCTACGGATGCAATATAAATCTAATATATTGCCAAGTTGTTACTCGAACCTATACCAGGTAATATTAAATAGGTTACATCTAAATATTACGGAAACTTACGTACAGCCACTCCAATATTATATTATTTATATTATATTATGTACTAGACTTGAGTTGAATGCCATGCTAAAAATTGAATGCGAGACATGTAAATTAGAAAAGAGTTGATAATATCTGACGCAAAAAACCTCTAGCGTTTTCTGCCAGGAAAAGGAATGTTTTTCTGTTCAATTTTAATTTTATTAAAGATTTTTTTTAGTTTTTTTCTGTTTTCATTGATCTATTCTCATCTAATAATTCTGTGAAATACTCCAATTATTTGAAACACAAAGTAGTATAATTCTCAACCTTTAGCTTTGCATTCAAAGCGAAACATTTGTTTTGGGCTTTCCATTTAATTAGATTTGGTTGACTATTGAGTCGGATAATCGAGAAATTTGGAATTAAATCAAACTCACATAGTGCGCCACATGTATGCACTAAGGGTAGAGGTCGGCCAGGTGAAGTTTCGCTGTTAACGGAGAAGGTACCGCTTCTGCGAACATTCCTCGAACCGCCACAGTTCTTCAAATTCCTAGAATATTTGAAGCACCCAAAAGCTTTCTATGGGAACTAATAATTTTACGAGGCTTTTTAGGAAAACAAAAGGAAATTATTTTTCTGACGTAGCTTTCATATCAACTTTATTTTTATGTGAGATCCTTGGTATTATATCTGTACGTAGTACCTACCTACAATTAAATGGTCCTAAAAGGACAGCAGAATGATGGACTGTGCATTATAAATCGGAATTTACGGATTTCAGGATTTTAAATTTATTTGGAATGTATAACTTTGTTTTTCAACGATTGGAATAAAAATACGGAAACGAATTTTCCAATGGATATAGAAACATCCCTCGATATTTAAAATATAACGTAATCCCGTATTCAAATACGAGTATGTCGGATCCCGAGAGATTTTGGTGTGAATTCGGAATGATTAGGTATAAACGAAAGGGAAATGTTTGCGAATTTTCGACCCGATCAAATGGAAAACTGGAAACGAAAATGTATAATTTTATATTCCTGAGAACCTCTTTTATAAATTATGAAAATTTTCCGTGAATTCATAATGGCAGATTTGCGCTAGAGATTTAACAGATTAGAGATTTTTAATTATGGAAGAGTACATACCCCAATATTTAACAAAGGATTAACAGTAGAGTGTAGGTACTAACCTTTTTTTTTTACTTAAGTACATTAAAATCTTTTGCTCGTAGTATTATTTTTGTGAAAATATAAGATAATATTTTTAATAGAAGAGTAGGTATTTATACTGGTAACCATTATTTAGTTAACATAGTTTTTTTATAGTGAATCAAATACTCGAGTCGGGCCATGTCAGAAGTCGGAATAACAGAAGCCAAGATTGAGTTGTTTGTTGGTCCGTCATCTCTGCCTACCCCTGCGGGGAAACGGCGTGATGGTTAGTAAGTTAGTTGGTAGTTTTTTTTTTTTTAATAAATACTGTCCAAAAGAATATATCGCTTTTTTATGTACCCTTGCTGCGTAGTGAATATTCGTAGTCAAAAAGTCAAAAGAATGAGTGAAGTGGCATTTCAATTAGAATCACCACAATTACTACATTATTGGTATTATTTTTTAGGTCTCTAAAACTTGAAAAAAGGGTGAATTTTGTATTTTACTATATGGAATATGCATTTCACATAACTTCCTAAAATGTATGTTTTCCTGAAATACGTGGCTATAGATGGTACATACAGGGTTTTTGTACTACACATTAATACACTTAAGTAAGGATTTTGATTCATTATATTTTTTTCGTGTTTCAGTAATGCTGTTGGAATATAATTAGTGTTCTGATTAAAATTAGAATAATTATAATGTGTTATAGCGAAGAAACGCGTAGATGCATTTTCCACCATCAGCGTGTCAGATATTGTTATTTGAGGCACGACGTAAAATTCAAAGAACCTTACTTGTCTGCGAATAGGGGGAGAAATTATGGAATCGCTCCTGCTTACTTGTTGTCTTCGAGTATTTAAATCAGGTCTTGAGAAAGGTCCCACGAGGAGTTCGGAAACTGCAGGAATGAGGGTGTCCACAAATTCGGCCATTACGCGCTGTTTAATATGCACCGACGGGAGAGTTAAAGAGACATGGAGGACGCAGGGGGATATTTTGCATAAATAATGGTTCAAATAAAAGATAAATGATGGGGACCCGCGCAGACTACGTCCCAGGGAATGACAAGTGCCGTAAATTTGCATTCGGAGGTCTGCAAAAGAGATCTCTCCTTCATCACTGCGCATCCCTAATACTAATACATGCAATACCGACACGCGTGAATTAATTTAAAGGGGTTTGTCACCATCGCCATACACCGGCCACGGATGAAAACCTACACCAAACCTCGGTCGTAAATAACAAAAGGTCGGAATAATTATTTTATTTAGATGTTGCCAAATACCCTCTCTAAGTGTTTAAAATTCACAAATCATAACCCTCTGTTGAATCTTGATATATTTGATAAACCCCCTGAAAAAGTTAAGCATTAACAAACATTGTTGTTGGGCACTTACAAATAAACAAACAAACATGCGTACAAGTACAAACCTACGTACACTACTGTACACATAAATGTAGATATTGATACTTGCTCTACTCACAGAGAAGGTACGTACACTACTGTACATATAAATGTAGGTATTGCTACTTGCTCTACTCGCATATAAGGTACATACACTACGTACACTACGTACACTACTGTACACATAAGTGTAGGTATTGATACTTGTTCTACTCATAGAGAAGGTACGTATACTACTGTGCGTACACTACGTACACTACTGTACACAAAAATGTAGGTATTGCTACTTGCTCTACTCACAGAGAAGGTTCTTAATTTTTTTTACTAAAATTAGTTTTAAATTGTGATTTTGATTTGGATCGCAATGTGTTCAATTTATAACTACCAAAACCGCAAAGGTGGCCCACCATTTAAATGATTTATAATAATGAGTAATTAACCGATTTCCCGTATTACAAAGAACGCATATAATGTAGCAATGATTTGGATAAGGGAAGAATGGGTAATATTTACATGTGCTCATATTGTTATGACGTTGCATGTTACGGAGGGTACATGAACAATTAGTCATCATTATAATTAATGATGCTGCACATTTTCTCATGCGTTACAGTCGAGCATAATGGACCGAAAATGACTTGAGAATATCTGGTGGTAGCATTATTGCAGGGAGAATAATTCCCACTGCTTGCTTTAATGAACTCTTATTTTTTAAATTTCAATTTGATGAAGGGTGATGGGAAGTAAATTGCCAAAGACGAGGTTATGCAAATTCACGTGGAGCAGTGTTAACTTATGCATGTTTTATATGCATCCGGGCCCTACCCTTCTATGGCCCTAATTGTAGTATATAAGAACAGCCAACACTGTATTCACGTGAATATTGAGCTTGTTGGTCAATGTACACTGTACGTATATACCGTGTTTAAATCATACAAAGCTACGTGTGTTTTTATGCGAATTACGTTATAATGGGTATAATATCGTAAACGTACCCTTACGTTATACACACTCGCACTCGCAGTCGTAAATGTACCACCGCACACGTCTCGCAACTGGAACCCACGTAGATCATATTTTATTTATTTAAAACAGCAATAAGCCACAATATATGGTGTTCTTGGTAAATAAGAAAATAGTATGGTAAAAAACCAACATTTTTATGATATGTAGATACCTGTATATTTGAATTTTTTAAAATTGATATCTTTCTTTTTTTTATTGAATATTTTCATATGAAGCGGTAACTTGGTGATGTGACATTATAATTTAAAAAAACTAAAACAATAACTTTGTTTACATCACTTTTATTTATACTTTTGCCGACCGGGTTTCACTACTACCGTAGCTTCTTCAGGGCAGTATACAACTAAACTATGAACTAAGATATACATGTGTTATAGATTGATAAAAACAGGCGAGTGGAGGGCCAAGGGTGGGAGATCAGCAGCTGACCGGGAAGCGTGCGTACTTTGTTTATTGGGAATAATTTAAGAATTGGACTTTTATTTAAATTTATTTCATTATTTATGAGTCTACTACTAGTGTTTTTGGCTGTCCTTATTTCTAACGCTTCTAAGTTATCTAATAGAATGCCTGTCCCATTTTTATGCACTAAACTAGTGCCTGTATTTTTATTGAATGTGTGGTCTGTTTCTAAGAGATCGTTGGCAAATTCGGAGAACCCATTATTATTTAGACATCTTAAGTGTTCTTTTACCCGGATATTAACA
Source organism: Halesus radiatus (assembly GCA_022606495.2). Lineage (NCBI taxonomy): Eukaryota > Metazoa > Arthropoda > Insecta > Trichoptera > Limnephilidae > Halesus > Halesus radiatus. The sequence goes on from JAHDVE020001381.1 coordinate 11,957, forward strand.
TTACGCGACGTTTTGCCTACATAGAACGCCGGGCAATCATTGCATTGAAGTGAATAAATGCCCGAGTGGCCTAAACTGTCTTCTTCTTTATCTTTACCATTAATTAAAATTTTACCTATAGTATTGTCTGTGTAAAATGCTGGTTTAATCTCTGACGGAAGGTTTTTAATGCTTTGTTGGGAAAAGTTATTGATATGTAAGATTCTACGCCACTGGTACGGTTGATTACTATTATTTATTATCTTATTATTAGGGGGGTACTGTTGAATAAAAACTTTTTGACGACATTTTTTTTTAGTTTTTTATTTAGTATATTATTGACTAAGTTTTCAAGATAATCGTTATTTATTGCTATTTGTTTAATTATGGATAATTCTAGTGAAAAATTAGCATTTGATAACGGGACCGCAACCAACCGGTGAATCATCGAGTGGAAAGTGGAATGTTTGTTTGTATAAGTGGGTTTACGGTAAATTTTAAAATCTATTGTTTATAACTGATTACGTAAGGTCTAAAAAAATTAAAGTGGAGTTGATTCCTATTTCCATGGTGAATTTAATTTGCTTATGGAAGGAGTTTATTAGTAGGAGGAAGGAGTTAAGTTGGCCCTCCGTACCTGTCCATATACATAAAATATCGTAGCCATACCTATTCCATAAAAGCACGTTATTTAGTAGGGGAGATTTACAGTTCAAAATATTATTCTCTAAGCAGTCCATGAAGATATCAGCAATAAGGGGAGATGTGGGGGCGCCTATAGCCAAGCCTTCTGAGACAGAACATTAGCGAAATTTTTAGATAATATGGAATTTTGTAATAATTTAGACAATATATTTTTGCTTTCTCATATTGAAAATAGTTTTGATTTAGACAAATGTTAAAAAGGTGAGACAGATCATTAGCGAAATTTTTAGATAATATGGAATTTTGTAATAATTTAGACAGTATATTTTTGCTTTCTGTTACGGGGATATTAGGAAAGAGGTTAACGAATGACTAATTTTGCACTCTTAGGAATATGTTAGTTTTTTAGGTCATAAATCAGGGTAAAGGAATTCTTAATAGTATGTTTGGGGAAAAGACATTACAATAATTAAATATATTAGTGATGTGTGATGCTATTTTGAAGTTCGGGGAATTGTATCTTGACACGACCCGCACGATTGGGTTGTCAGTCTTATACTTAGAGTAATAACATACCACTCTAAGGTCTTATATATTTTTAAGAAATCATCTAATTTAGGGGCTTTCGGATTTTTTGTTAAGAATTTAACTTGTTGGTATGATTTCTCTTCGAAGATTGGGGATTTACATGTTTTTATTGCACTTTTAATGTTATTGAGGAATTTAATAGAAGGGTCTCTTAGTAGAATGTCAAATTTGTCACTTTGCATAAAATCTTTCACATTAGAGTTCATTATCACTTTTATTCATTATAATGACCGTGTTACCTTTGTCTGCGTTTGTTGGGATTAGTTGGTCATTATTTTTTTTTCCGAATGCTCAGCATAGTGATGTTTCCCTATTGGAACTTGCTTTAAGTTTAGGAATAAGCTTTTTTATTGTTTCGGCACATTTTTATTGTGGTGTTCCAGGTTTATTAAATAACGCGGTATCGATGTCCACAGCAACGTTTTTCCACTGCACTGTTAAAGTTATTTTAATTTTATTCTACGTTATATTTGAGCCCTTTTGTTAACAAAGCCATCTCGCTCGGTTGGAACTGTACAGATGACAGGTTCTGTACCCGATCGAAGAACTGATGGGTAGATTTTATTGGTTCATTTTTATCTGTTTGTGGTCTAAGATTTAGGATATTTAGTTTTTTGATACATAAAAGTCCAATTTTTAAATTATTCCCAATAAACAAAGTACACACTCTTCCCGGTCAGCAGATACCTGCTGATCTCCACTCGCCTGTTTTTATCAATCTATAACACATGTGTATCATAGTTTAGTTGTATACTGCCCTGAAGAAGCTACGGTAGTAGCGAAACCCGGTCGGCAAAAGTATAAATAAAAGTGATATAAACAAAGTTATTGTTTTATTTTTTTAATTTTTTTATTGAATTTTCTAGAGGCTCAAACCCTCATTCCAAGGTGATCAGACAGACATTGTTAGATTTAACAGATGCAAATTGAGACAGTGTTTAAAACTTCAATTCAATTTGAATACAACGGTCATCATTGTGGTTTGATTATATTTCAGGTACTTACGTAAGATGCGCACATTTTTACCAGATTATATATTGCAAAAATTGTTTTCCTTATCATTATTATTAGTTTATTATAGTACTACTGTAAGTGAGTTAACGTTCTATTAGGATCACCTTACAATTCTAGAATCATAAAAAGAGAATTTCGCTCTCAATAATATATTATTAGCATTATTATGATATCTCCGTCCTGCAGCGAACACTGTCTAAGTAGTGCACGTGGGGGGTATGGCTGGTCTTAGAATAATACCACTATTTTCAATAATAATTAGATCCGACCAAGGAGTAACAATTTTAATTATGGAGTTGCAACTAATTTGTGGGAAATCGTATAAAACTCGATAAAATAATATTAAATATAATGTCATTCGTTTTTGGTAACGTCCATTCAAATTCGACGCGGATCAAAAGTATCTTGATGGCATTTTCATGTTCTTCTGCCAATTTGATTGAGACACTGTGATTATCATTATACACCAATGTTCACCGGCAGTGGTCTTTATACAGCTGGTCATAAATTGACGACTTAAATAATAACATAATTTAATTTCAAATAATTCCTGTACAAATACAAAAAAATATTTACTTGCATGTTTTACTTGGGTTAATTATTGCCCTGTAATATTTGTTTGGGAGCCATGTGGTTTTGTTTAATCTCTATCAACTCCATGTCTGGAGGGAACGGCCGTATTTATTGTGATTTTTGGCACAATGGATCTCAAACAGAATAACATACTCGTAAGTATTAACCACATCTTACAAGCTTCGAAAATACTTTAAAAGGGCAACATACATTTTTTTCAATAGATGCGTAATTATTTGTGGCATCATTATTAATAAAATTAATAAGAAGTACTTTTGTGAGTAATCTCATCAGACCATATACTTTCAATAAAACCACGGGAACTAGTCTTTCGTATAAAATAGGTATAGGAATTAGATTAGACAACTCAAAAGCACTACAAATTAACAGATTTAAAATTATCAGATAACCTACTTAATAATCAAACAAATTTATCCTATAGTTCGATTTTAAACATGTTTCTTGTGAATCCTTCCCTATTCAATTTTTTGGTTCCCCTCATATGTCGTTATGGATACCTCTCTTATGTTGTCTCACTCACCCATTTGATTATTATTATGTGTAGTCTATTTATCACTAATAATGGTTCTGTATTTTATTAAAGGATTTTCTTAATGGCTTCATTATTTCCCCAATAAACTGTTTTATCTACTATTTAGTTTTTATAATATATATATATATATATATATGTAATATAAATACATATAGAATATTTAATAGTACAGGTATAATAGCTAATTACAAAAAAATAAAAATTTACTTAACGAAAAGTGCCCAACTCAATAGAGAAAGATTTCTCGTGTTTGAGTTGGGGAGCATCGCCATCTAGCGACAGTGGTGAATAAATAGAAATAATAGAAATAAAAGTACATCAAGAATGCAATAAAGGTAATGTTTGTGTTGTCGTACATGGTAGTTACTACAAAATAGAAGACTAAAAGTACGTGATACTATACTGCAACAATAAGGCGCATACAAGATATAAACCTACTACGTTCATATTTCGAAAGACCTGATCGAATATTTCTAGAGGATATGCTGCTTTTTTTTTTAAAATTTACATACATTATTTACAATTAAGAGTTTTATAAAAATTAAAACTTGTAATTACTGTTGGAGTTATCTAATAAGTGTTTGATTTGTGATTTGAAGAATATTTTTTCTGTTTTGATTTTATACGGGAGGGCATTAAAAAATTTATTCCTTGATAGGCGTAGTGGAGTTGAGAAGCACTAGTTTTAAATTTAGGGATTTCTAAGTTGCCACGTGATCTTGGTTGGTTATTTATTTTTGTGGAAATTTTTAAATTAAAATGGTCTTTGTGAATTTGTAACAATGTGTTCTTTTTGAAGATTTTTTTTAATCTGAGGACATTAAAAGAGTTAAACAGCTGTGTAGTTGGAAATATCGATGGTTTTCGTAGGATTACTTTCAAAATCAATCTCTGTATCTTTTCAACAGATAAGATATAATAAAATATATTGTAAAATGGATTGTGCAAGGGAATAATATATTGTTTTTATCATATTGGATGATAGGATGTTTCTCAATCTAAATAAGTTTTCTTACTCTGGTTACCGTATTTTTTGCTTGTTCTTTCCATGTTAGTTGACTGTTTATTAAAACACCCAGATATGTTATGCTATTTTTGCCGTTGATGGGTAAACATTTGGCATCATCGCATTCTTTTTTATTTGCACACTGCGATGAATGGATTATGATAGAAATATTGCTTACAAAGTTTTTTTTCTTTTAAATAGAATGGGATGAAGTATGTTTTGTCGGTATTTAGTGACAGACCATTTTGGTCGAACCATGTTTTGAGTATATTAAGATTTATATTTGCTATTCGCATTGTTTCCTTCCATGATTTTCCTTTTGTGATCACCATAGTGTCGTCTGCATAAGATATATATATTAATTCAGTCCCTATTGCAGTATGGCATTATTGGGTGGGGAGGGGGCTATAAAGCCTCACTACAGCCAATAATAACAATTCAAAAAATAATAATTAAAATCATCATTAAAAAACCATACGACTTTCCTACTATAGAGTTATTTCGGAAATTCAATGTACCCTCTATTACCGAACTGTATAAAAGAAACGCCTTACATCAAATTTACAAAGAATTTTTCATCAATAAAATTCACTCCACTGACAGTATAAGCAACAGATTTAAAACTAATGGTTTAATAGCCATCCCAATGTTAAGAACGACCACGGCTCAGCACCACTATTTGTATTTAGATATAAGATGGTTCAATATATTATTATCTAAAAACAAAATGAGTATAACCGACACTTTGAAATATGAACAATTTAAAAAGCAAATTAATTCCCTGAACTTAGATAATGATATATTGTACCCCTAATAATGTACTATCTAGCGTATAAATTACTATTTGGTTAATTATTATTATTAGTCTAAAAGTGTTTTGTTGATTTACGTTTGTATTTATTTAATTTAAATTTTTAATTTTAATTTCATACCACCTACTCTAACTATGTATTCATTTTATCTTATGTTTGTAAATACTCCTCCCATAACCACGAGCTACTGGAGCTCAACTTATGGAGAGTACAATAATAATAAGAAAAAAAATCATGTATATCATGTATTATGTTATAATTTTGTAATTTTTTTTTGTAATAAATAAATTTAAAAAAAATATTTTTATTTTTATATATGTATATATATATGTGGTCTACTGTCGCATCTGATCAACATAGTAAGGGATATAAAGGAATATATATTTCTGTTGTCTCCCTCTTATACATAATACTTTTCACTTGTTGCCTTCCTCTAATATTTTATTCTACTTATCTTTTTTTTATTATCCGCTCCCACTCTTTTTCTGTACTTATATATATGCAATAACTCTGTATTATTTTCTTTATTAAATAAAACAAACACTCTGTTTTAAACCAATAATTTTTTTTTTAATTATCACCAATCGATTTCTTTTTACATCAGGATAAATCTTAGAACTAAACAATTTTTTTTTGCTAATATTTTATTCTTTGTATGTTTTGTCCCATTCTGTTACATGTAAGGATATCTCTGTCTCATTGTTCCATCGTTTCGCTTTATATTTTGTCGCCTTCCTTTTGTATATCCCAACTATATATATGTGCTCACTCTATTTATTTCTTCATTGAAGAAGGTAATATTAACACATCCCAAATGAACCACGAAACCGAAAAAACAACATAAAATAAAAAGATTTCAGTCGCATCTGGGACTCGAACCCAGGACCTCTACCTATCCGGGGTAACGGCTTAACCAACTTAGCTAATGACACCAGTTCAATTTACGCCATCTACACCGATATCATACTTCAACTTCAAGACTTGTTAATATTATCCTCCATTTTTAAATCCCATAACTATTGGCTGCAATCCTTATGATGATCGAAAAGTTCTACCCGAACATAAGTTTGTTTTATTTAATAATAAATAATTTTTATTTCATTAGACATATGAAACGTGTTTTTTGTTTTGTTTATGGATGTAAATGATATGTTAGATCAATTTTTCTTTCAAATATAAAGTTGCTTATTATTTTTGGTACAATAATATCTATTAGTTTGTATTATTATTATATCGTTTTGTATTTTTTTTTGTGTACAGTGCTAGGGCACATTTCTCCCTCTTCCTGTGTCAACTGTGGTTAGAGGTGCATAAAAGTGGAGATAATCTTCTTTACCCAGTGAGCGAGGTGCCTATTTCTACTGTAGGGCTTTTATTTATTTTTATTTCAAAGAATTGTAAACTGTGTTTTATGTGCTTGCGATACTTGCTGATAACAATCTTGTATTTAAGCCCGCTCACTAAGGTAATGGAGGGTATAAGATAGAGTTTGGGTGGAGACGGAGGTGGTCGGTGCTGGTAGTCCAGCTGCTGAGGTTGAAGATGGAGGGATTCGAGTTCGATTCTAATTTGGAGTGAAATGTTTTGGTTAAATCTATTATGTTTATGTATTATGTTCTATTGTGTATCTGTTTGATTTTCCTTTTAATGTAAATTGCGGTGCCACCTCCGCGTGAGTTTCAACGGTCATTTCGTCAATTCGGTCATTTTGGAATTATGTTAGCGATGAGGTCACCGAATTTGGAGAAGTCAATATTTTTTATAAAATCAAAAATATTGAAATAAGCTGAGAGTGGGGCGTGGAGGTGGGGGGAATGAGAGCAGCGGGGGAATCTGCTTAAGCAGCCCCCGAGTAGGAGAGGAGAGGGGTGGCATATCGGGAGTTGAAGGTTGTACCCCTTACCTCTAGTTGTCGTCGTGGGGAAGCAGGTTTTCGTCTCATTGGACATTATTTATAATTAGCGGGATGAGCGCCTGCATAATTTGTGCAGGTGGCTGGGCCGTCTTCTCCTATTGGCGCAGTCTTTGGAAAAATGACCATCAGGGCATTTCACGTAGCGGGGGGGTAGGCGGCATTAGAGTGACGAGTGTCCAAATTCCTGACAGCGGTGGCACTGTAGTCTTCGGGTGTTCCACCCTTAATTTTAGGTGGAACAAATGGGTGAGTTGGAAGATCTCTCTTCCAGTTTCACCGTGTTCCAATTGGACCAGCACCCATGGGGCCGGTCGAGGATTTGGGCCACTGCGAATGCGGATAATCCCAGTCACCGGTAAGTTCAACGCCTTCCATTCATCTATGATTTCCTCCATAGGGATGTTGGTGGGGAATCCTTGGAGGAAGATTTTTGTCAATTTTTCTTCTGCAAGCTCAAAAGTGTGGATGCCGGTGTTTGCTTCCTCGAGCATGCGGGAGGCCAGTATAAAACTGTTCGTATCTCCCGTGTGGAGAACAACTCCGTCAGGAATTGCTTTTGATTCCTTGATTATAAATCCTGCGGTCGTGGGTTTTTTATAATTATTGGAGGGATGCGGGCGGGTCTCGGGGGCAAAGTAGGGGATATCTCCATTTCCTCTGGGGGCGTGGTAGATTTCTCGGGTGAGGAAGTGGTGTCATCGGGGACGCCGAGAACTTGAAAACGGTCTTGGGTGGGGGTAACGGTTTGTGTGGGAGCCCTCGACGTTGACGGAGTGGCTGACCTTGGTACGGGTGGCTTTTGGGTGGTGGATTTAGTCCCCGAGGATTTGGAAGTGGAAAATAATTCGGGTCTTTCTACCCTTTTTGTGGGGAATCTAGCACTGATATGACGATTTGACCCATCCTGGGCGGAGCTGGCTTGTTCCTTCATGTTCAAAGGGTATTTTTCTATCTGGGCTCTAGTTGGGCCTGAACAAGCAAGGTCAGCCAATAATTTAGCTTCCATGGCGAAAATATCAAATATATACACTTAATTAGAATAAAGACTCCGATCACATAAAATTAATAAAATTATTGTGGTATTTGTTTTTTCGGAGCTTTTATGTATTTAAGAAATGTATGTTTTCTCATATTTCCAAATCTAACTCGTATTAAGAATTTACAAATCGTTGAAATCAATAAGTTAATAAGGCATGGCGCACCATTTTTATATTTATGAAGCAAAATTATCAAAATAAAAGATGATCATTTGATGAAAAACATCATCGCTTTGATCGGGTTTTGAAGTATCGGACTTTCCTCTAATTGATCGACTGCCTCTTAACTATCATGGCAACCTTTATACCCGCTGTGAAATATCAATGTCCTATTTAAAATAAATGTTTTTACTTATCTGTAGTAAGTAAATAGCTGATATTTGATCGGGTTTGAAGTATCGGACTTTCCTCTAATTGATCGACTACCTCTTAACTATCAGCAGCTTTTGGCACGCTGTGAAATAACAATGTCCTATTTAAAATAAATGTATTTACTTATCTGTAGTAAGTAAATAGCTGATATTTGATCGGGTTTTGAAGTATCGGACTTTCCTCTAATTGATCGACTGCCTCTTAACTATCATGGCAACCTTTATACCCGCTGTGAA
>JAHDVE020001382.1:0-118674 GCA_022606495.2 Halesus radiatus
TACTATTAACCTTTTTTTTCTTCCGCAGTGTCCATATTGGTGGTGGTGTTCCTGGCCATCCCTGCCTCAGTGTTCAGCATCCTGGAGCCAGATTGGGACTACCTAGACTCGCTGTACTACTGCTTCATCTCGCTGACTACCATTGGGTTGGGCGACTACATCCCCGGAGACACCCCCAACCAGCCCATGCGACCGCTCTACAAAGTGGGAACAACAGGCAAGTACCTAGTACTTACACCATTTGCCATTAAAACAATGAATATACCAAAAAAGAACTCAATAACGTGGGACCGGAATTTTTAAATTCAAAGTACAAATTTGTGTTCTAATAATATCACTTGTAATTTAAATTTGAAGCCCAGTAAAAGTTTTTGATGAGCTTAATTTATTTGAATTAAATTAAAATACTTTGGATCCATTTTTAATTTTGCATAAATACGTCGACTAGTTTCGATTCGGCTGAATCATCTTCAGGACTTTAAATATACTTAGACTTGGTATATTTTACCCACAATATGGTTGCCCATTGTGAAAATTTAATTTATTTGATTCTAAATGCTATTTTAACATTTCTTATATTATATAATATCATATTTACAGAGTACGCAGGACAAGATTCTTAAAATAATTTCCATTTACTCATAAATAATTGCCAAAGTTTTCTCTAAAATTACGAAAAATGTATTTATTTTACGACTTTATTTGATATGTATTTTAAACCAAAAATAAATAAAATAGCTGTAGTGTACTAGATTTTTCCATGCATTTTGGGTGAAAGGGGGTAATTTTTGTTGGGTATTTTGGCCTTAAATCAAAAATTAAGTTTTATATGAAACAGGCCTTGCATTCGTTCCTCATAGATGGTACTTATCTCTTTGGGTTTATTTTATAATAATGATTGTTTTCTTTAGTTTACCTACTGGTGGGCCTAACCTTCATGATGCTGACCCTCACCGTGTACTATGACATCCCTCAACTCAACGTCGGCCTCATCTTCACCTCCACGGACTCCAACTCTGGCTACGACCCCGAGAAGATGCGCCTCAGCGATGGCGGCATGGTCGGCCCCCAATACACTGTCGGTTCCCTCACCATTCCCGGACAATACGCTCCTCAATGCGATGATCCAACTGCCTCCACTCGCCGTTCTGTCGTGAGGGTCAAGCCTCATCGGGATGATAGCCCTAGCCCTGAGGATACTACCCCTGTTCATGCAAGAGATCTCAGAGTTCCGTAAACACGTTTTATCTATGGTCAAACCTGTTGAATTTTAAAATTGTCTATGGAACATTTTTTAATTCTTCAGTTCCTCTTCTAAAATACTGTCAGAAGTAGAATATAAGTTTTATGTATTTTTATTAGATACTTGATGTATCGAATCAAATTATTTTATTTTAGTGATTTAATTCTAGGCTTGTTATAAAACATAATATAATTTGAATATTTTCATTGATTCAAGAGATTAATAAAAAAGGTCTATTTAAAAAATAAATTTAACGTTCAATTGCATTTAAAACAATATTATTTTATATTATTTTAAAATTATTTTTCTTGCTTGTTGACTTAAGAGATAAAGTTTGTCTGTCAGGCAAATGGGAGATTTTAAAGTTTGAATCTTAAATGTTATTATGGCTTATTTTGTATTTTTGTAAACAATACCTACAATAATGATAATTCTACTTCTGATTGAAATTTCGATTAAATGAATTACAAAATGACTAAACATTGTAAACATGTATTACTATCCCTATTTAATTACATATATGCAATATCATTGCATGTAGACTTTACTTTTTGATATTTTTTGATTGCATCAATTTTCAGCACAATAATTTTTCTTATACAATGACAAAAACATTGACTCTCTTTAATTTTATTATTCTATTCTTTTGGAATGAACTTTTGAAATGGAAGTTTTGGGTGAGTAGAATGTAAACCCCAATTTACAAAATTTGCATTTTATAATGCCTTGTTTTGTGAATTAACGAGCTCAATTAATTTGGAATGGCCAAATGCGAGGAAGTTTTTTAATTTTATATTGATTTAGCCTAATATATTGACCGTCCTGAAGATATTGTTAGTTTGAAAACTTTGAACGTTTCTACATTTTTGCACTTTTCCAAACGAATTTTTCTATTATTAAAGTAAATTAATGTGATGTTCATCCTATACCTGCATAATAGAAATACCATTAAATACCCTTATTGTAAATGCGAGAAGATTTATAAAGAATAATGTATCCTGGTATTCATCAATCTTAAATTTAACTTGGAAAATATCTTTGTATTATCAGTGTTGAACTATGTACCTTCTAATCTTATTATTGTCTTCCCCTGAAAACTCACACCTTTAAATAAAATAGATGTTTATATAATGTATTAGAAAATATTATACATAATATTACTGAAATGTAATTTATTTAAATATTATAATATACCTGTCTAGAAAGAATATTTATATATTTCCAAATATCTAAATAAAAAAAAATTGAATATTTGTGTGAAAAGTATCTGAGATTAATATAAACTGCATGTGACAAAAAAAAGTATTTTAACTTAGATGGCTGTAGGTCTGAAACTATATTTAAATTGCAACTCATGTCAGCAAAATGCACTACACATGGCACATCGCTATCACATCTACCATCTTAATACAATACAACATTTACTTTCACCATCCTTTTTTCTTTGAATAGATCTGTCACTTCGATAAAGGCACTTTTAACGCTTGGTCCATTCAATGTGCCGCTTCCAGGCAGTTAACACCTTGAGGTGTCAGTCGGAAGGAACAGATAACAACACGTCCAAACATGTTGGTTTATTAACGCAACTTGATTTTATTAATGAATTAATTATTATATTATCATATAACATACAGTCAAATAATTAATGTGGATCGGTATTTTGATCAGAATCTCTGCAGTCAAATAGTGATTGCTAAATGAAATCAGATTCAGTTTAGTAATGAATGTAAAAAGAAGTTAGAGTCAGATTTTTATATACATACATGCATATAAGATTATAGCTTCATAATTATAAAGTTAAAAATCAACACACGCTAATAAATTCACTCTCCTTTGTAAGAATAGGTTTAACACGTTTGCTGCCATTAAATTTTGAGGACGTAAATAAACAAAACCCGGACGTTCCCAATTGGGATAAGTGGCAGCAAAGGAGTTAATACCAGGACTCCATATTTTTGCCAAACTTGAGGTTTTTATATTTGGATAATTTATGTGAAAAGCCTAATATTATGTTTATTCAACTGATTATTTGCTAGATATTGATGATGGTAGATGATTTAAGTCATAAGTCAGCACTTTAGAAGGTGGACCTAGTCTGCTATTCGGTCAACACAAGAATTAGCGATTTAATGTGATGTTGAACCTTACAAGTGTCAATTTCATGTTATAGGAGACCAAAATATACGTGTAAAAAAAATTAAAAAAAGTCATTTTAAATGTCTAGAAACAATTGAAAAACTTCAAAAATATCATCTTTAATTTCTGCAAGAGAGCATTCATTAATAAATCACAGCAAAATTCAATCCCTAAATATTTCAAATGTTTAATAATATAATCATTTACAAAACGATGTTTAAATTTTTTAATATGCCTAACATATTTTTAAAACAAGTGTGCTAATTTTATTTTGTGATATTAAATAGTATATCAAATATATATTATACTCTATTTAGCGTGAAAATATTTATATCATATAAATGTATTTTTGTTTTATAATGAGAATGAAAAAAATTAAAAGAAGAATCCTTTTGAAAAAGGCCTAAATGTGCTTGGTTAAGTTGTCTAATGAATGCATTAAAATTTAAAAAACATTTCAATAATTAATTAATATCCTCACTGAAATAATTCAACTATCAAAGATTAATGTTACATATCAGAGCTTACAACACGTATTCAAGAATCGCATTTAACAACAAATTTTAAATAGATTTAAAATATTCAGTCTGACGACAATCGGTGAAAATATCATAATGTAACACTCTGTTTTGTATGACATGTAAAGGTAGAACTGAATTAACACATCTCTATACTGTAGAAACTATATGAATGCATTTATACAAGTCTAAAGAAATCATATAAATATAATGTATCCAAAAGAGATTAATAAAACTGTCAATAAAATGTGTTGTTTTCATTTTGGATACCTATCTAAGTACTGAAAGTTTTTTTTTTGTATAAGGCAATTCACCCTAAGGAGAGTGCTATGTGCCATTAAAATTAGGCAAATGTTTGTATTTTTATGTAAAGTCTATAAGGGAATAGGAGATCTCAAATATTGAAGTCATTCAAGTCTATGAACTTATATAGAACTGAGAAAATGCGAGAATTGTTGAGAGACAGTAAATATGGGATATTAAGGGGAGATTGGAGGGTGATTTTAAGAAGTAAACGATAAATGCCTTTGAAGGACGAACGATTTTTACAATTAAAAAATACATGGTCAAGGGTCTCATTTTCCACGCCGCACTGGCAGAGTGGACTATCTACAACATGGATTTTAAACAAATGTGATGCTATAGAACAGTGACCAATTCAATTCTTGAGATACAGGAAATAAATCATTTGGATTTTTTCTTGCTGTGGAACCAAGGTTTACATGGTATGTGGTTTTGTATTCCAGCGTAAAAAGCACCAGTTCGTGTTTTCGAATTAGCCCAATTTTCTTCCCAGGAGTGAATCATGTTGGATTTAAGAGTAGGGATGACGTCAGAGATAGGAATTCTAAAATCTAAGGGATAAGAGCCGGAAATTGTTCCAAGTTTAGCGAGAGAATCGGCTTTCTCGTTACCCTCAATTCCTAAATGCCCAGGGACCCAAACCAATATTGTCTCGAAATTTGAATCATTTAATGATTTGAAGGTGTTTTTTATATTACAAATAATATAGTCTTCTGGATAATGGTTGATATTTGAGGAAATTTTCAATACTGCGCTTAGAGAGTCAGTGCACAGTAAGGCTCGACGGATATTGAGACGCTGGATTTGAATTAAAGCTTGTTCAATTGCGAAGCATTCTGCAGTAAAAATAGAAATTTCTTTAGGTAATTTATAAGACAGATCTAAATTGAATTCGGGAATATGAACCGCAGATCCACAATCTTTGTTATCAGACTTAGAACCATCTGTATAAATAAGTGAAAAACCAGGGAACTTGGAAGATGTTATGTTTTTAAAATTTTCCTCAATGTTTTGATTAGATGAAGTTAAAATGTTAGTCCGAAAGTCAGAAGTTATTACGGAGGGGATAAAATTGATAGAATCATATGGGATAGTGAAGATGGGAAGGATAGGATCTTTTTGTAGATTTTGGAGGGAAGAAGACAGTGATTTGTATGAAAGAAAACTTTTTAGAACGAGAGGAAATCGATTATTATCTGTCAATCTTTTGCCGTTGTTTAAATTATTGAACAAATGATCAAGGCTTTGTTCTAAAGAATGACACGATATAGAAAAAGATTTCAAAATATATTTATCAGCCAGAAATTGTCTTCTCAAAAATAAGGGGGGATCAACACATTCTACCTGGAGAGAATTAATTGGAGAAGATTTCATCGCTCCAATAATCATTCTGAGCGCTTTGGATTGAATTCTTTCAAGTTTTTTATCCAAATATTTAGGGAGAGGATCGAAAAGAAATGTACCATAATCCAAATGGCTTCACACTAGTGCACTATACATTCATTTAAGAGTAGTAGGATGAGATCCCCACCACACTCTGAAAACAGCACGCATCATATTAAGCCCTTTTTCACACGTAGCCGAAATATTCTGAATATGTGGGAGCCAGGAAAGTTTGTGATCCAAAATTATCCCAAGAAATTTAATTTGCTTAACGATTTGGAGAGGGACATTATCAAAACAGACCGAAAAAGGGGGTATTTTTCTTTTGCGCGTAAAAGCTACTACCTTTGTTTTAGAGGTAGCTAAATTCATTCCATTTGTCAACAACCACTCTTTAATATTATGTAAAGCCAAATTTAATTCCTTCACAGCGTGAGGTAGATTTTTGTGAGATAAATATATGAGGAAATCATCAGCAAAATAAAGTCGTTTGATAGAAGAAGGGATTACAATGTCTAAATCACTTATATAAATAATAATAGACTGATTACGGACCCCTGGGGTAACCCTTTCCATATTTTGCGATTTATTGTTTTTGAGGAAAAATGGATAATAATGGATCTGTCAGTTAGCAAATTAATAATAAATTAAACTAATTTTAAGGGAATTTCCATTTTTATTAATTTTTCTTTCAATACATTAATTAATACATCGTCGTAAGCTGACGAAAGATCAAGGAATGTGGCCAGAGTGTAAGAATTAAGGGACTGAGAAATACGGATGTCTGTTGTCAACACACTTAAATTGTCCATGGTTGATTTCTTTTTCCGGAACCCATATTGATTTGGAGAGATAATTCCTTGATTTTCAACAAACCATTCCAATCTGTTCTTTATCAAATGTTCTGCTACTTTCGTTAAACATGACGAAAGAGCAATAGGACGATAAGATGAGATTTCGGATGGATTTTTCCCTGGTTTTAAAATCGGAAGGATTTTTTGAACTTTCCAGACTTCCGGAATAAATCCTGTTTCGAACATGTAATTAACTAGGGATAAGAAATATTCAATCGACATGTCTGAGAATGCTTTAATGCAGCTATATATTATTCCATCGGGGCCAGGAGAAGAGTCTGTAAGGGAAGTGATTACTTGTTTTAATTTACTTATAGAGAAAGGAGAGTCCAGCCAGCTAGAGTGGGATGGATAAGAAATAAAAGAAGGCATTTCGTCACATCTGGCAACTGATGGAGGAGCTATCTTATCAGCGAAATCTTTAATAATTTCTTCTGGAATGTGTTTGGAACGCTGCGGAGCATATGAAGAACCGATTTTTTTTTAAATTAGACCATACAGATGACTGGGAAGATTTAGGAGACTTTAACTTTCGCCATCCAGACCGCTTTTATTTTTCAAGATACGTTTAGCTTCTGCCTGTGAGCGTTTAACAGAAAGGAAATTTTCGAGGGACATACATTTACGGAAAATGGAAATTGCTTCTTTTCTGGAGTTAACAACAGCAGTGCATTCTTCATCCCACCATGGAGTCCAATGTTTTATTTTAATGTTCACATTGCGTTTTTGTAGTGTTTTTTTCTGCAGCTTTTATTACTATATTAGGAAACAATTCACACTGTAAACTGATGTTAACAAGGGAAGACTTAGTTGATTGAACAATGGAGTCTAATTCTAAAGAAAAATTTCTCCAATTCGCGTCTTTCGTTTTAAATTTAAAGTTATTGTTTGCCGAAAAGGAATGACAGGTCGTTATATGGTGGAAGGTAATTATTATAGGGAAATGATCACTGGAAAGGGGATCTTTAAGAATGTTCCAAGAACATTTGGGTATCACCAAAGATGAGCAAAGAGATAAATCCACCGCACTTTTCCTATGTTGCGGGGCAGTGAAACGAGTTGGGGACCCGTCGTTTAAAATACATAGATTATAGGTATCCATGAAATCTAATAGATTACGGCCAGAACGGTTTGTTAATTCACTACCCCAAGAGGGAGAATGGGCGTTAAAGTCACCAAGTAACATATACGGGTGACGAATCTGAGACATAAATGATGTCCACTCGTTTTCAACAAAAGTTATAGAGGGAGGGATATATATTGATAATATTGTAATATCAGATACAACAGCTGCTACTATTTGAAAATTGTTGGAGAGAGTGTGTAAAATTATTTCTTTAAAAGGGATAGAGTTATGGATAATAAGAGCAGTGCCACCTTTGCCATCCGGTCTATCATGTCTAAGACAATGATAACCAGGGATCTTAAATTGATACGAGGGTTTTAACCACGTTTCGGAGATGGCAGCAACTGAAATGTCATGTTTATCAAGTAACTGTACAAGTTCAATTTTGTTGGAGAATAGACTTCTACTATTCCACTGAAGAATTTTGTTCAGTTTCGAATACATTGGGAAGACAAGAGAGTAGAGATTTAATATAATCGGCAGCGTTGGACGGTACATTATTGTTATTTGAAAGAATAGTAATTAAGAGGGTAATTAAAGTTTGAATAAAAGAGGAATTTTCAATCATGACTTTAAGGAAAATATCGGTAGAGGGACAATTTTTTAAGGCATTCCCATTGGGAACCTGAGATTTATTATTCCCATTCGGGTTAAGTAAAAGATCATCATGTGGTTTTTTATCAAAAGAAGGAATAAATTTAGGTTTGGATTTTATTGGTTTAAAAATCGTTTCCCTGTGGGAAGATGATAGAGGAGATTTAGGGGAAGAAAAATGAAAGCGAGAAAGGTTGGACGTTATCTCTGCAAAAGATTTTTTTGTAGGAGGGAATAATTGAGACGCCTGAAAATAGGAAATGTTTTCTGAAGCCATTGATTGCTTGATATTTCTCTGTCTAGATAACTCTGGACAGGCCACACTAACAGCAGGATGGTTGCCCTTACAATTAATGCAAATTGGGTTTTTTATTGTATTTTGGCATTGTTCAAAAGAGTGATCCTCACCGCAATGGAAGCAGCGAGGAGAGGAACGACAAATTGGTTTTGAGTGACCAAATCGGCAACAGTTGAAACATTGGATTGTCGGGAATCTGTATACTTCAACGGGAAGAGCGTTATAATAAATAAATACCCGGGATGGTAAAGTTTGACCTTCCAAAGTAATAACAACGGATTGAGAAGGTTTCCATATAGTGGTTCCAGTAGATGTATCCTTAAAATTTAAACGACATACTTTTAAAACTTTAGGAGTTCCTTGAGAATCATTAAGAGCATCAACTATTTCCGTTTCTGAGAGGTCGGTCGGAATACCTCTTACTCGGCCCATTCTGGTTAAATTGAAAGAAGGAATGAAAGATTTGAATTTATTATCTGATATTGAACCTATTTTTTTAACAAAATCATTAGCTAATGAGGCCGATTTAAACTCTATGGATAGTTTGTATCGGCCTTCCGGTTTGATTGATCTATTTATAATACCAAGGTTATTATGTCTTGAGCTAAAAATAAATTTACCGAAATCCAGGGGATGAATTATTTTTCCCTGTTCGGTCCTTTGGACATTGACAATGAAAGGGGCAGAAGCGTTAAGAGAATATGTTAATTCAATAGATTTTTCGTCTAGAGGAATGGCTTTATTATGAGTTTCATGAGAGATTGGGTCTTCTTTTGATTTAGAAAGAGATTTAATTTTGGGAGGTACATTAAGACAAAGCGAAGGTCGTCGTTTTCGGGAAGGAAGAGTTATTGAAGTCTGAGTATCGTCAGTATCGTAGTCGTCAGAGATATTAAATATGGACTGAGGGTCCGGTGGTCGGTTCTCATCCTCCTCCATATTTAATAAAAGGGAAAAAAAAATATTAATTAAAAATAAAAATTAAATAATATAAAGTCAATTAGATTGACTGCACACTCGACAATCGTAAATCAAATAATACAAACAAATATTAAACAAAAATAGAATGTAACAATAATTCTTATCTGTGCCGAAGACAGGAAGTCACAAACACCGCGCTGGCTCGAAACAAGTACACACACAACTGTTCACCTTCGCGGTCAGGATGGAACTCGCACTGAAAGTTAGTAAAATAATTTCGCTTTCTGTCAACACCAGCTAAATGTTCCACACCTGTCTCACCTTATCTCCTTTTCATTCCCACTTGAAGATTTTTCTAAGCTTTACTTACAAATTAAGGCATTTTGCAAAAATATCAAAAAAAAAGTTAGGAGCGTTTAAAGTTTGAAAAATGAATGCTAAATTTATTTGAATCTGCTTACATTTGGCATTTATTCTGACTTTTTGCAAAGTCTGTATCTCGGTCGGTAATGCAGGTATTTATCTACAAGGAAGTTTGTGGTGCCATATTTTAAAGGTTGGAATTAAAAAAGTGATTCTCCACAAAAAGGCAATTTAACTTTATTGCAATGCAGCCTACTCCTCAATTGTTGTTCAGTAAATTCCTCTTCTTTTTCGTAGGGCGGAGGTCATAATGAGATGCTGAGGTTATTCAGTCAGTCGATGACATCGGGAGTCACTTGGCTCAGCACGGATGTGCCTCCGAGAAACTGGTGGAGGGCACATTCTTCTACGATATGTTCTGTAGTTTGTATTTATCCACATCACATAATTCAAAGTCCTTTAGGCCCCATATGTGCATCACATATGCACAGCAACCATGACTGCACCAGATGTGATTTATTGAGGCCCACGTCTTCCGAGAGAGATAAAACCCTGGCAGTTTGTAAGTTTGTACTACGACGGTCATCACCAGGAGAGGAGAGATACTGAATAAAAGCCATGTATCCATTCCATTTTCATATCCCAAAGAAAATACTATCTGTCAAGACGTATTCACGTAAAAGCCATGTCTGCGACACACCTTGATTGTTGCTTTTTGTTTTAGCTGTCCTCCCTCTCCCAAAATCTTTAATACATACATCACCTATGTATACAATGTTGCTAAAAACAAAACTTTATTTTATTAGATAAACACCACTGGGAGTATTTTTGGGTAAGAGCGGATGCGAATCTGCTCTTATTTGAGGTCAAAATATCAAATAAGTGCAGTATAAAAATGTATTGTTATTATTAGATAAATTCAGTGTGATAGCTCAATTCATCGGTTATGTGCTGGCACAAAAATATTTTATGAATAACTTGAACTTAACCCCTCAACAATCTAGAATGTAGCAAACGGATACAAAATACTCAATTTTTTGGAATAACTTATTGAAGCTTATAAACTTGTTTTTAATATCATTGTATAAACCTCATTATAATCTATTTTTTAAATCATTCAAGATAATGTTAACAAATCTCAAATGAAAATATGAAACAGAAAAGACACAGAGAACAAAAAGGTAATGGTCGCCTACGGGACTCAAACCCAGTACCTCTCGGTCTATCGGGCACCAGTCCACAAAATAGGAGTTGTTTCGAAAGCATTCAGTGACTCAAAAATTATTTTGGAAAAATCGCATTCTTGAGAGCTCTGTCAAGAAACCATTCCTATCAATTTTTCGGGTTCTCAAAAATTGCCTTATTAAAAATCTTTTCGATGTTCAAGGTTTTGAAGTCACTGGTTACGACTTTTGGTAGTCATCACATCTGCGATGGATGGCTTCATTCAATCAACGGTTAAACAAACTGGTGTAGGCTCAAAGCTGTGGTTCAGTCAACAATGCTCCAAAGCAGTTTGACGAAAAAACGCAACTTACCGAGCCTACAACACACCTCGAACATCAGAAAACAGATCAGCATATAACAAATTGGCAAAAGAAAGTAAGAGAATCATCAATAGGTCAACATTTGAGCACCACCTACAAAGCTGAGGATCCAGCATCGGGATGCACTCCACGTCTTACGGGGGCTCGATGTTAATAAAGCTAGTGGGCCTGAAGGAATACCTGCCCTAGTATTGCAGAGGTGTGCTGCAGAAATTGCTCCAATTTTGAAAAAGCTCTTTAAAATGTCCCTGAAATGTAGCTCTGTGCCCTCTGGTTGGAAAACAGCGGTCATTCATCTCCATACCTAAGAAAGGTGACCGCTCCAACCCGGCCAACTGCCGCTCTATAGCGATCACATTAGTTCTGTCCAAGGTGATGGAACGTGTGATCAATGACAAACTACTCACATACCTCGAGAAGAACAAAATTATTAATGACCATCGGTATGGATTTCGGTGGAACCGCTCGTGCGGTGATCTTCTCGTGTATACGACGCATGTTTGGGGGCAGTGCCTGATACGTTACTGTGAGATTCAAACGGTCTCACTGGACATTTCCAAGGCCTTTGACCGAGTTTGGCACTGAGGACTTGTCAACAAAATGCCTTCTTACGGACTTCCCGTATCCTTGTGTACATGGATTGCTGACTTTTTGAGGGAGAGATCGATTCAGATGGTTGTTGACAGTTTTTCTTCCTTGCATTCAATAAATGCTGGCGTCCCACAAGAATCGGTTCTGACTCCGACATTGTTTTTGTTGCACATCAATGACCTCTTGACATGTGCACCAATCCATTGTTACGCGGATGACAGTACAATCCATGACAGATTTTTGTTTGACAAGCCCCCAAAGGGCACACAAACTCCAACGGCTCGGAGGGCTTTGAAGTAGAGAATGGACGGTTACCTCGAAAGGGTATCCTCTTGGGGTAAGAATAACCTAGTTGAATTTAATGTTTCAAAGACCGAATCATGTCTGATTACGTCTAAAAGGGACCAAAATGACAATCTAGTCTCCTTTAATGGAAGCAATCTTCCCAACAAGCCCTCCATTGATATGGTTGGTGTAACCTTAAGTGACCAGCTCAGGTATGGGGGCTCCATCGAAGCCAGAGTAATGTTAGCCTCTCAGAGCCCGCAGATACTTTAAAAGTACACAACTGCTGACCCTGTACAAATAGAACTTAGCAGCCACCTCTGGTCGGGAGAACCAAAATATCTGAAAAAAAACCTTGACTCTGTGCAGAAACGGGCGGTCCGTTTGATAGATTCACCTATCTTAACAAACGGACTGCAATCTTTGGAGCACAGGCGTCAGGTGGGAATGCTGTCCTTGTTCTACCAGTATTTTAATGGAAGATGCTCTGAGGAACTAACGTCATTGATCCCTTTGGCACCGGTGGAGTCGGTAAAAACGCCAAAAGCGCGCCCAAGATTTGCACAAGATTGATATTTGTCACATGAGAATGGGTCGCTTCTACGACTCGTTCTTGTGTTCAACAGCTCGGCTGTGGAATGATCTGCCGGCCTCTGCATTTCCTCCATCCTACAACATGGCTCTCTTCAAGACCCAAGTTCACTCCTTCCTATCCTCTAAAAGACCCTCCACACAGTATCCCCAAAGATGATATAGGCCCTGAGGGAAATTATTTCCCTCAGGGTCTTCTGTGTGGAGAAAAAGTGTAAAAAAAAAAGCAGAAAAGAAATGTGGGCAGAAAACATTAATAATGATAAATATTGAGGTTTTTTTTTTTCATCCCACTAACTTAAGACCTTATATATTTGGTCCGTGAGAGTTTCTCAGTTTGACATGCTTCCTGATGTAAAGCGGTGATGCACAACCTGCGAACCCATTTTGTGCGGCCTGCGGACTTTTTCATGCAGCCCACTTGGCTAAATAAAATAAATAAAAATCAACAGCATTACCGGTTTAATCGTGATAAGAGAAATTTTTCATTTGTAGTAAGTATATTACCTACTATCTCTGGATATTTGGGACGTTTGTACGCTACGCACACAGACAATATCACCGACTATAAAGTTAAAGCCCTAGGTACCCTACCCACTGCGGCCTGCGAACATATTTCACATTAATTGTTTTTGTGTTTAATTTAATTTAATTTATTTTTTATTTTATGTAAAAGGAATATAATAATGTTATTATTAAGAGGAACGGCTGCCCGGCCAGTTTCATACAAAACGTAATTTTGGATTTGAGGCCAAAATACTTACCTATACCTAATCTTTTTTTTTTCTTAAAAAGTATAGTAAATATCTAGTACGGATTAGAAGTAATTTATTTATTTTTGTTTTAAAGGAACTGATTTTTTGCGATTTTAGAGGCACCTTTGACAATTATTTGGGGCTAACGGTGATTTAAAAAAAAGTTTTACACTGTTTTCTTTGAAAATATGTATAATGAAACATAAAATAATTTTTTTTTTAAATATTAAAATAAGCATTATGGTGGACTTTAAATTAAATTAAAAACCACCAATTTATGTTGGAACACAAATTTTCCGAACATTATTTAAAATATCGACCCGAAAAAAGATGTTTTTTTTAAATTAATATTTTTATTTACGTATCATATTTATATAGCAAAAACGATAATTAAAAAAAAAAAATACAGTAAACTCACAAATAATTTTTAAGCTGCCTCTAAAATTATGAAAATAATTTTGTTTTCATGCCCTATACTTCATAATTTAAAACAAAAATAAATAAAAACACTTCTCATCCGTACTAGATATTTAGTAAACCCTTAATTAAAAAATATATCATTCGGTTTGGATGGCTATTTTGGCCTCAAATCCAAAATTAAGTTATGTATGAAACAGGCAACGCAGCCATTCCTCTTAAGTTCTGCAAGTATTTTAGTTTTTATTATTGTGACAGCTGTTTCGGCGTACAAGTCCAATGTAACAATAAAAACCAAAAATTTACAGAACTTAATAATAACATTAATAAATTTGATTTAAATAAAAAAATAAAAAATAATATTGAAACATGATAATCTGACCCTCCGGCTAAAACACAATTGTGAAATGACATAATTTTCTTTTTTTTTCTCTATATATTTAGTAGTTTTAGTTTTTTATTAGAAGTATGGGATACAATTCTTTTATGTTTAATTTCAAAAAGAATCATCAAGTTTGGTTAATATTTGTCCAAGTTATTGCATTTTTAGTTAATATCATATTTATTTACTAATAACACAAATTATCAATAGCTGTTTACTCGCAAAATCAGTACAGCACTAAAATGGTTAAACAATTTTTTTCAAAATACTCTTAGCGAACAATTGAAAAACATGGAACAATCCTGTTGTGGCAGTTAAATAGATATTTCAAAGCTGCATAGCTCATGATAGAAACGATATTGAGGGCTGAAAATAGTGGTATTTACCTAGAAGCTCCAAAGAGTGATAAACAAGTATGTAAATGTAAATGAAAATCCATGGCAATATTCAATGTATTTTTATTTAGAAACATGGCACAGAATACACTCAAACTGTAAAACAAAGAACACTATTACTTTCAGGTTTTGTAAATAAAATAACAACTTGTACAGAATTACAATAAACAGATGTACTCACCGAGAACAGCTGCCTCTCAATACAAGAACATAGGTAGATCTAACAATATCAGTATGTGTGTTATTAAACCAAGGACAAAGGTAAGATCAGGTTGGGTGCATGTTTCCTATAAAATAACATTTTGTGTAAAAGAAGAGTTCTACATCCCAGGGCCTTGAGCCGGGGCCTCTGCTAGCCGTGCCTCGTGCTAGGGCCTTCACTCTCAATTCAAGTAATGTCAAATTGTCTCTACCATAGTTAGCTCTTATCGTATTTGCTAAATTCTGCCTCGCTTTAAATTAACAATACATTATAAATTGAATAAGATACCTCAAATAATGATAAAAGTAAATTATACTATGGACTAAACCAAAGTAGTTATATTAACAAATCATAATATTATATTCAATGTGCATATCAGATATGTATTATCTAGGGTAGTCAAGTATAAAAGGATTATAATTGGTTGTATCGAGGATTGTTAAATATGAAAATAAACATACTTTTCCAACTAGACAAGTAGTGCCTGATGTTTAGTGTGTACCTACTCGTTTTTAAAAAAAGAATGGATTTAAAATTCACAACACAATAGTCATTATAATACATATTCTCATGCAAGCTTTATAAAGTTCATTCTTGTGTAAACAATCACAATAATTAAATGTACCTAATCTAATAAACAGTGCAAATAAGTACTTGTACATCGCAATGTTTAAATAGAAGTGTTATAGTAATGCGTTTTTCTTACATTGAATGCATGTAATTAATATTCAGAAGCTTTTAACTGAAGGCAAAAAGTTAAGATCTTGTTTACTGTGTGAAGAATTCCACTAAATTGAATTAAAACCTAGTGTTGAAAATTTTACTAAATAGGTACATTCCACTATAGAACAGGTTGCCGCATTTATTGGTTAAAATATTGTCTAGCAATGTTGAAAAAATTAAAATAGGATAAATAGAGGTTAAAATAATATGTTCATAGTAAAGTTATACAATTAGAACGGAATAAACTTTATGTAATTAAAATACACATTGAGAGAATAATTATTCATAATATGTTGTAGAAAGAATAGAATCAGAGCATGCATGCTTTAGGAATCCAAACATTTTTCAAGATAATTTACAAGGAAAAATTTGCATAAAATATAAAGTTACAAATGAACGTAAAACAAATGTGTAACTAAGTCTAGACCTTATGCCGCTTACGTACTAGGAGGAAAACACCACTGCACGTACACAATCACTACACCTTGTCAACTTTTTTTTGTAAATGAATCACTTTTTGTTAATTTTTTACTCCATTGCGTGGTCATGTATTCATATAGCATATAGCATAACCAATTATTACTAATAATCATTTACCTATGCTCATCGAAATTGTCCCATATATCATATATGTATAAAGAATAAACTTTTCTTGAGTCTATTCTAAAGGAGATTTTCATTAAATGACACATTATTTATTTTCTGCATTTTGTTTACTTAACCTAATCCCTAAAGTAAATATGTCGATCCATTTTTATTTAAATCTAGTGCACTTATCATATTTGATAATTTTGTTAAAACTTTGTTATCTCGAATGCTTATGTTAACCCCATTCATTTATAAATCTAAAAACAATATGTTACAAGTGAGAGATGAGTTTGTTTGTTTGTTAGTGGTTAGCAAGTGTGGAGATAAGACAAGAGACGGAGACGGAGACGGAGACAGAGACAGAGGGAGAGAGGAGAAGGCCGTGGTGAACAACGAGTAAATGTAGACGGGCTCACAGATTTCCAATATCTAAAGAGAAGTTAGTCTTATGAAGAACATTAATGCTATTGGTTCTGGCTGCAGTCACAGTCTGGTCACAGCTACAGCACCCACTTCTCAATACATACCAAATACAGCTCTGATAAAATAACTCTGAACTTTCTCCTTTGTGAAATTTTTATACTTAAAATTACCAATTTATATGCATATTACAATTTCACACATACACGTATATATAATATAACATAAACCGTACAAACATTCATACGTCTAACAAAATATGGAAATATAAGTTTAGTGTAAACACAGTTTCATTACGGGTAAGGAAATCGCCGGTCACCGAGAGTGATGAAGACTGTCGCTCACTGAGAATTAAAACATATAAGAAATGTGACGAGAACTGTTATGATTTATTATAAATTTCCTTAATTAAATTTTGTGTATCAACAATTTCAGATAACTTAAGGCATACATGAACATCACCGTAAACCCGTCACCGGGGTTCTTAAACCAATATCAATCTATCAATCCACTATTGATATAACTTCTATTGACCGAGATATGTTTAACCAAAAATCTATTGCTTTCCCCGACGGCTAACTACGTGTTGCCGTCCAACGTGTGGCAGCTTTGCACTGAGCTTCTTATTGTAATAGATGCTAATAATTTACTTTCAAAAAATACATTCCCCTACTAAACCTGTTTCCCTTATACCTACACTTTCAATGATTTGTACCGAAACCACCGTCAATTCGGGCACATCAGTTCACGAGCCCAATAGATTTATTGACAAGATGTATTCGTCCGTGAACTGTGTGCGGGAATATCGAGGCAGTATAAAATTTCACAAAATGAGAGCCATTTTACAATGCGTTTGGAGGTGGAAGACTCTCCAGGGACTGTAAGAGGTTCTATTAAGACTACAATGGATCCGTTTCTTGGTGCCAGAGTGAGGATGGACAAGTGAGGAGAGGTTGTGATGGTTTACTTCTTTGACGGAGGCTTCCTTGGTGTTCTGGTGGTCTTCCCCGTGGAGGTGGAAGGAGTGGAAGCCAGTACAGCCGCTTTGGCTGCTGCTGCAACTGAAATAATACGATTTATGAGTTTAACATCAAACTTAGGGCAAAGCATTAAAATGCTGCATTTTAATGCTTTGCCACATCCAAAGCGAGAAAAACAAGAAAACCATCCATATTTTAGATTTCAAACTCCAAACAGTGTTTTTTTAGGACAACTCTTTGGGCCTGCATGCACCACATAAAATAAAACAGATGGTTCAAATCCAAAACGAGCCAGGCCACCCAATATGAACAGAAATTCACAACAGAGTTAACAGAATACTGCCACCTCAGGGGACACGCGGCTATTGGGAATGAAAAGCACCAATAGCTGTAGGAAATGTGAAGAGGCTGAAAATACACTGATTAATCTACGGTGCTAATGTTCTGCCTTGATGGGAAGGATTGGCATGCACGCAAAGATGACCCTGGTGAATTTCATTAAAGAGATTGTGATACTGGCAAAAGGAATGACGTGAAACATAGCAGACAGAGTGCTTACGGCACCTAGCTACGCAGACTGTATATAATAATAATAGTTACCTTTGGCCGGGGTAGGTTTGCCGGTCTTCCCCTTGGAGGTGCTGGGAACGGGCGTGGCCGCCTTGGCGGGGGTCCTCCTCTTGGCGAGGGCCGCGGCGGGGCTGGCCTTGGCCGGCGGTGTGGGCTTGGCCGGCGGAGTGGCCGTCTGGAGGCAATCATTAAACCATTGTTATTTTTTTTTAAATTAACATTATTATTATTTTTGTAACTATTGAATACAGCCTAGTATATTATTTTAATAAGTGTTGTTCATAACTGTACTGTCCTTTGAAGGCATTGTAGGACGATTCAAAAAGCATAATCAATGGATGGGGTGGAAAGTTATAATTTCGGTTTTTCTGAGCACATGGTATTCTTATATTATTTGTATAGTATAGAAAGTTAAGAAACTCCATGAGGGTTTCCAGTGTGGTTGTGGTTGATAATGCGCCAATGAGTAATACTCAAAATGATCAAGTTATTTTCTAAATAAAATAGACCATAAAACATGCACTTATACAATTTTAAATAAAATAGATGTCTGTCAATTATTTGTCTTTAGTAATATTAATATTTTGTCTTTTCTATAAATTTAAAAACTCAACTTAAAACATTTAACTTGAAAAAAAAAGGTCACTTTTTAGTTTGTGATATTATCTTTCTTCAGATCAATTATTAAATTCTTGACAAAACATTATTTTAAAAAACAGATTTAAAAAGTGGTACGTTATTGCAACATTTGGGGGGCCATCATTGTAAAAAATTTTCAATAAAATTTTATAAAGCAATGATGAAAACGACGTTATATCTTTGAATTTGTGGCTTCAAAATTGGTGTCATTAAAAAATAATTCTTTTTTTTTTATGATTTCGGTTATCCAATTTGTCAGCACTTAGAAAATTAAAAGAAAAAAATGTGAATGAAATATCAATACTTAAAAATTGGGGTATAGAAGGAAAATGTATTGATAAAATCAAGTCGGAAAAAATAAACAATGGTAGAAATATAAAAGGAAGTCATGCTATACCAAGTGGAGAAAGTCGGGGTCAAGTCAGCAAGTGTAAAGTTGATTATTGTTAAAACTAGTTTACTAAGTACTATGACTAGACCAGATTTCGGAGACAAAACTTATTTTTCTGATTTTCACATTTTTCAAAACAAAAAGATTGTGGTTACTTTCCACATTTTTATTTATTTTTAATTCTTACATTGTTTGGAAGAAATTGAATTGAGTAATCTTCAGACAGTTTCTACCACTCAGAATACATAAAAAAAATTCAACTAAAAGGTTTTGCTTTGAAAAAATCGAAAAATTAAAAAAAAAAACGTTTAGTCCTCTATAATATTATATTACTAATATCTCATTTGAATTATTCTCACACATACATTCTTCACTATGCATAACACAGGAAATAAAATACCAAAGTCATTTGCAGTTTTGGGCAAAAATGATCTCCCAACCGGTTATACCAGTCAGAGAAATAAAACATTGAAGCACAGGGCCTTTGTACATTGCTGGTGCCTTATTATGTAAAAGGAAACAAAAATTCTTAAAGAATACTTTGGTCATTCAGGAAACAAATAATTAAAAAAAAAACTGTCACAATCTTGTATGGACGAAAATGGATGATAGTCAATGAAAATAAAAAGATTTGATAAAGCGAGTGAGGTGATTGGTGTAAACATAGATGAAGTGGTATAAGAAAGTGGAAAGAGTGAATGCGGTACGAGAAACAGAATCATAAAAGGTATATTAAATAAAAATAGCATTTACGAAATACTTATTTTGTTAGTAATAATGTTAGCAGGGTGCATTAAAAATTATTAATTAAATCACACTTTTACCGTTAATTAAGTTCAAATACAGCTATTTAGTATCATTGTTTTAACATTTTTGTGAAATCATCTCAATGGTGATTTTATTGCCAAAGTTAACTTAAACTTCTCATTCACAATGATTTCAATTTAAAATGTATGATAACAAATAAAGCTA
The DNA here is from genome assembly GCA_022606495.2 of Halesus radiatus. NCBI lineage: Eukaryota > Metazoa > Arthropoda > Insecta > Trichoptera > Limnephilidae > Halesus > Halesus radiatus. Next base: position 20,188 of record JAHDVE020001382.1, read on the forward strand.
GAACAAAATAATCCCTGAAGCGTTACAACGGCCCCTTCGAGCTACCGCTACTAGAGATCAACGAAAAGTGCAAGTTTGAAAGTGTACACACTCTATGGATGTCTACTATCTCGAAGTGTGTGTTTCGGAAACAGTCTCAAAAGTGTACAAGTTTTAATATTGACTACATTAAAAGTTGCAGAGTCAAAACATTATTATTAAAAGGTTTTAATTTTACTTTTAGCAGTTAACACTTCCTATATTATAGTTGTGAGTGCCGTATGGCACCTATACCTTATTTGTGATCCGAGGGTCAAAATAGATGAGCCTCCTAGTTGATTATAGACATTAAGGAGTGAAGATTAACAGTGTTATGTTTGAGTACAGTTGGCTGACAAACGTAATCGCGGACTCCCCAAATGTTGTGCAAACTTACCACGGACAATGAAAATGATAATATGAGTAAATGATTGATACGTACATTCCCATAAATCCGTTGGATCATGCCTACCTTGCTAGTGGACGGCGCAATGGCGGGCGGAGGTGGCAGGGTTTCCGTTTTGACGGGAGCCTTGACCGGAGCTTTGGCCGGGGTTTTGACTGGAGTTTTGATGGGGGTTTTGATGGGTTTTTTGGCGTCGCGGGGGGACTTGGCCTTGGATTTGGGGGACGGGCGGGAGGAGCGCTTTCTCAGGGCGGACTTGGGTGGGGAGGGAGGGGGGGAGGCCTCGCCGTCGGAGGGAGAAGATGGGGACGAAGGAGCGGAGTGGGGGCGCTTGCGGGAGGGGGTGGAAGCCAGTGCACCCTTAAGTTTCTTCTTTTCTAGCTGTGATTCGTCTTTGTAGAGAGACAAGTCCACTGGAAACAGACATTTACAATATTAAACTACTTTAAGCATACTTACTTGAAAGAAAAACAAAGATAAGTATACAAATAAAAATAACTGTTTTTCAATTATTTAAATGTGGAGTAATATTTATACAATGCGGTAGAATTTAAACACAATAGAGATGTTTTAATCATGTCCACTTATACAATCAAAAATATACAGTTTAAAAAAATTGTATGTGGTGTGATAAGAATACTGAAAGCAATATTAAGTATTTTGAATGATGTAATAAAAATAAAATGCATGTGATGAACCAGTTATAAGGGACTCTGCGGTATAGAAGTGACCTGACACAAGAGACATTTGTTGACAAATGTCGGGAGTTGGAAAGCACTAAAGCAATAAGATATGTGAATAAGATGAAAAAATAATGATTCATATTGATGGGAAGAAGGCTCGCAATACACCAATGACAATTCTGGTAAACATTATTAAAGGGACCGGGTTACTGTCAAAAGAATAAAGGGAAACATGGAAGATGATAGCACAGTGGTCTCAGCATTTACAGGAGCTATATAAATCAATCTGCGGAACAATAATTATAATACAAAGGGATTTGTTCTAAAAAAGAATAAAGGGAAACATGGAAGATGATAGCACAATAGTCTCAGCATTTACAGGAGCTATATAAACCAATCTGCGAAACAATAATTATAATACAAAGGGATTTGTTCTAAAAAAGAATAAAGGGAAACATGGAAGATGATAGCACAATGGTCTCAGCATTTACAGGAGCTATATAAACCAATCTGCGAAACAATAATTATAATACAAAGGGATTTGTTCTAAAAAAGAATAAAGGGAAACATGGAAGATGATAGCACAATGGTCTCAGCATTTACAGGAGCTATATAAACCAATCTGCGAAACAATAATTATAATACAAAGGGATTTGTTCTAAAAAAGAATAAAGGGAAACATGGAAGATGATAGCACAATGGTCTCAGCATTTACAGGAGCTATACAAAATTACAAACCAATCTGCAAAACAATAATTATAATACAAAGGGATTTGTTCTAAAAAAAATCTGAGTTTGTTATTTTTTCAATCCCAGTTTACGAATAGCCTGACAGTATTTAAATTCCCCTTATTCCCATCATCAAAAGCTATAATTGTAGCTTGTGCCATCATGGATGACTCTGCTTACAGACAATCATTCCTGCGACATCTGGGGGAGAACCCGACGCTTTAGAACACTTAACAAATGGGTGGAAACTGATTGGATAAGTAAGAGAGACTACTTACGTCCGTCAGGGTGCTCCTCCGTGACGCTGGTGTCGGGGGCCGGCTCGCCCCTCTCGGCGGCCAGCGCCCGTCCCAGGATGCTGTTGGTCCGGCTGAGCTCTGCAGCCCCCAGCTTGAGCCCCGCTGTACCCGCCCTCTGGAGGGACAGGGTGGTCAAGACGCAGTCAATGTCTGGAATGGAATAACCGGTCAGTTAGTATTGTGGTGATATAAACACTGTTTTATTGATTAATTAACAGGCAACAGCTTGTGAATAACCACTCTTATTAAAACCTCATTTATAAAACAAAACTAAATTAAGCGACGACAAACAAAATAATTCAAGTATTTATATATTTTTCCACTTTTCTTGCAAGTCCAAATTTCATCTTAAAATCCAACTTACAACCATAAGACACTTGCATTAATTAATTTGTTATGCCTTTCAATACATGTATTTATAAATTCATTATTATGGGGAGGCCAGACATATAATAACACTTAAAAAATAATGTATAATAAAAAGTAAATGATAATTACCGGTCACATCGTAGAAATCTGGTTTGTATATCTCCCCTGATGGGTCGCCACTCTTGTCTTGCGATAGCCATCGGATCTTTATCTTTCTGGTGGACCGGTACACATTCTGCATGGTCTGGCAGACGTAGAACCCTCCCTCAGTGTTGCGCACGGCCAGAAATTCATTCCTACATTAAAAAAAAAACATTACTTAAAAGGGCCACGAAATTAGCAACATTAATTTCTAATGGGGTAAAAAGTACCATTATTATTGATTTATGAGAATATTATGTATTCATAACTTATCTATCAATGTTCTCCGAGACAGCCGTGCAACAATCTTTGTACGGTTAATCTAGCAAAACATTAACATTACTACATTCAGACCAGATAGCGCCTATATCAGTATATATAAAAACAATATTTGTGCATCCTCCATTTTTCCAAAACTACCAGACTGGTTTCACTGAAAATAGCAGTTTGTTCTTATTAGTGCCGGAAAGGTATAGAGAGTAGTTTGAATGAAATCCAATATGTTAAACTTTTGCTAAAACATTTTAAAATTAGTATGAAAAACATTGAACCCGCCATGTTGTACTGAGGTTAGCCCATGGATATATCACTCTGGTTAGCCACAGATAACATATTCAAAAGATGATTTGTTTGGGTAAAAATATTTGCAAAATAGAAAACACAAGTAGGTACCTACTTGGGAACTTAATTACTGAGATACATTTTTAAAAAAATAAATGTTACGAATGAAATAAAATTTTCAAATGAACATTTCTTTGTTCAGAGATAGTAATAGTCGTCACAAGGCATTACCTTCGCTGTCAAATCAATTATGGCACCCAAACGACAAGCAAGAATTCACAACTTCATAACTTTATTCCAAAAAATAGAGATAATCCCGAGCAAGGCCGGGTACACATCGGCTAGTTTATAATAAAAAATCAAAAGTGCTGAACGGGAATTGTGCTCAGAACCTGCTGACTTAGTCGAATGCGTGAACCACTGACTACTCTGTTGTAATTATATTTACTTGCAATATTGTTATAACTATGGAATTAAGAAATTTATTTAATCACAATAATTAGATATCTTAAAAATAAAATTAAAAAAACTCCCAATTAAAATACTAGATCCTGGCATGTGGTCACCGGTCAGTCACAATCACTTGCAAAAAATTATTATTTGCAAAGGTAAGATGCAGAATACCAAGCAAAAAAAAAGATGTAATCTAAAATGTATTTACTTAATTAAAAATATATTTTGTTTACACAAATTTATAAATATAAATAAACATCTACATGTTTCGACAGCAATGCCGTCATCATCAGGAATATATGAATACTAAAAAATAATTTCAAGTATAGACAAATGATAAAAATTAGAACACAATAAGAATAGAAGACAAATTATAAACAAAAATTGATAAAAGTAAGTAACTAATTAATCAAAAATGCTAATAAAAAATAATTATAAAACATTGAATAACAAATTTAATATTTAAAATACAAATTTAATTTTATATTCCGAAGAACTTGCCACAGGATTTATTTATTCAAGTCATTGAATGTTGTTTTAAAACAAAACTTTTTTCAACTTGATAATATTATTTTTAAAGAAAAGGGTGGCTTAGCAATGGGTTCTGGTATAATAGTAAATTACAAGGTGCACTGAATTAATGAAAAACAATAAATACATATAGGTTTATTTGATGCCTTTAAGATTGCACCTCGAGTAAAACAACTATCACAACCAACAACAAAAATTAAAGCGAGATAATTTTATTTTTTGTGATACCGTACTCTGCCAAGTGCCAACTGCCCCCCAAAGCCAGTGGAACTATGGCATCCCCAATTTAGGAAACGGTGTGAGACCGAATGAAGCGGGGCAGTGGACAGATAATAAACATTCAAACTGTACTGATTTTGAACTAATCAACAGTGATAAAAACATATTCTTACTTGTAGAACACAATAAGCTTTTCGTCCATCTGTTTGGTTGGGGTAGTCCTTCCCTGGCTAGCGGAGAGTTTGGTCAATAGGGCGATCTCAGGGGTCGGAATCTGGTATGGCTGGACCTAAATACAAAAAATATATATTTATAGCGGGATCACTCAATTTCACCAAGTCGACGCAACTAACAGGACTGCTAGACACTGCCATGCAGCTGTTGGGAGTGGAACAAACCAACAGCTGTAGGAAATGTGAAGAGGATAACTTAATTCCGATATCCCGCCTTGATGGGAAGAAGGCTCAGTTACTTGGGGAAACATACTGTGAAACCAGGAGACAATCACAGGCTACTAATAATAAGGTGAAATATGGGAAATACCAAAAGGGCCTATGACCGGAGTGCTTACAGGAACTATGCAGAAGGTCTCCTTATCAAAAATAATAATTTGGCATATCACTAGGTAATTGCTACAACTAGGTAATTCCGAAATCAGTGTTTTCGAATATGTGTTTGTGGCATACATGGGTGAGGAGATAAAGTTATGGTTTTGTGTGAAATTCGTAAACGCTGATCTCAGATTTACCTAGTTGCAATAATTACAGGAGTGATATTATATTGATGTAAGCCTGCAGGGCGGTGTTGGGACACCTAAAAATAGCTGGATAGATGGTGTGGAAGTTAACTACGAAATACTACTACGAGACCGGCAGGAGTGAAGGCATTTCCTATAACCGACGAAAACTCAACGGTTGTGACATCAAAGATGGTGATGTTTTATAAAACAGTCTATACACTGATTTTATTTGAAGCGTCCCATTTTTACAGTATCTATCGTGCTCATCAACAGAATCAATATTAAAGAAACAGTGACAGTATGTAGAAACATTAATCTTGATCTTCGGGTAATCATAAATATTTATTACATGCATTCGAAAAAAACAGCTTTTGTTTGGAATCATTGCTTTGTTTCCTGACTAGGACTTTTGGACAAATAGATATTGTTAAGGCGATCCAATGGGTAGTAATGCAAAATCGTGTGTTTTCGGTTTGAGAATTTGTTGGCCTGGAAATATCATAGATAATTGAATTAAATACTGCAAGTAGATCACACCTTGGCCTTTCATTTAACCGTCCATTTTTTTTATGTCTTTTTATAAGCTTAGAAAAAAATAAAGTATGAGACATTAAAAAAATGTTTAAAGCGCAAAATCTCCTACTTATGATATCTTTTTTCCATATTTTCGTATTCTCCATTGTGATAAATTAAGTTTTTTAGAATATGACCGTAAAATATTTTAATAATTATGTCTGAGCTTTACAGAAATGAATAAAACACGCATTTTGGTGATGGTTTTTTTGCCGAAATCGAAACATGCGGCCGATGTACAGCGGGATTTTGAACCTTGTCGCCACCTGCATAAGGAGAGCGTGATTTCGTTAAAATTTTAGCCGGTGGATGGCCTTAAACTTATTTAAAATACATCCATTAACTGCTTACCAAATAAAATTGAGATTTTCGCATAGACTAAATGTGAAATAAAGTTTCTTCCAAAAGTAATTTCAATTTATTTAATTTCTTAGAAGTGTTCATCTTTATTTATTTTTTCACTACGGGTGCCATTGTACACAAACGAAAGAATTCAATAATTTAAAAAATTTAAAAATAATAACTTTACAACCAAGTGTTTTATTTGAATTTGAGGTAAAAAAAATTACCCAACCGTTGTTAATCCAGAGAAGAAATAGTGAAAAAAAATGGTAAATGAAGTAGCTACACCTCAATGGCTTCGAAACATTTGCAGTTCTACGAGATTTTAGACAATATTATGTTTATTAAATAGTAGAACATGCAGACAAGCTGCATTTGACAGCTTTGCACGGCTACTTTTTTTGTTATTGTGAAAATTATTGTAATATACATGTCTTATAATAAAAATAACAAATCAACAAATCAATGCATATATTTTATTTTAAAAAACAAGACATTCAGTGATAATACAATTGATTGCAAATGATTTATGTTTTTCGTGAATATGCCAAAATTGCGCATAAGTCGCTTAATATATTAACTGATAAAAAGAAGAAGTAGATCATTGAAGAACCCTATTATATTGTGTTCTAAAGGTGAAAAACACCTAGGATTTTCAGTGAATTAAATAAGTAAGCAAAAATAAAATAAATAGTCAGATAAGCTAGCAGCTGGGTTTGTTTCCAGTTTCATGCAGTTGGTCCTTATCAATAGATAAGGATTATATATGTGTATCATAAATACAAATCAAAATTGTCACTGACCAAAAAATTCAATTGACAATAGGGTCAGATCCAAAAAAATTCAAAGTCAAAGATCAAAAATGAGCCCATAATGAGTTCAGAACAACATCTGGGAGCACAATTCTCAATATGCCCAACATATTTTCAAGATAAAATGTTCAGATATAGGTTTTATTTTGGTGCGTTGATTGAAAATGATATAATTGCAGATGTCTTACCTTAGTTCTATTCCTCTTGCTTGAGCGGCTGTCTGGAGTAAGCATGTCTGTGAGAGAAGGTGTGTCCGCCTTGGGGGTGTCCGGGGCTAGTTTCTCTTTCGGGGTGGTGGGGACTCTCTTGGGAGGACTAGGCCCATCATTTTGCAACGGCATCTTTAAATCTTTTTTCCTCTTTCTGGATAGTGTTGGAGTGACTGTAGCAAGCTTGAGCGTGGATTTGGGCTTGATTTCTGTCTTTTTAGGTGCCGGGGTCACAGGGGTCTGAGCTGGTTTTGCAGGAGACTCTTTAGCTGGAGATTTTTCGACTGCTGCCTCAGTGGGTTTAGCAGGACTATCGACTACTGCCTCTACGGGGGGGATATCTTCAACTTTCTCTTTTGTGTCCATTTTATCTACAGGCTTTTCCTCAGGAAGTGATTCCTTTGCAGGTGACGACGCTTGCACAGGTGCTGGGGGTGGTTTCTCCTCATTCTTCTCATCCACAAGTGCTGCCACTGCAGGTTCTTCCCTTTTAGGTGGTTCTTCAGCGATAACTGGTTTAGGTTCAGGCTCTGCTTTGCTCTCGGGAGTTTTAAGCGGGGAAGTTGGTTTTTCTACAGGGGTTTCGACCTTGTCACTAGGAAGTAATACCTCTTTAGGTTTCTCTGACACTAATGCCAATGGTTCTTTGTTCTTAATTTGTTCCTCTGGCACGGAAGGCTCTGATTCGACTGGTGTTGGCTTGGCCGGACTGGGAGCTTCAGTGTTAGTAGTGGGAGTCTCCGGGACAATTGGTTTAGCAACATCATCACCATTTTTTTCTATGATAGGTTCAACGACCTTCTCTTTTTCTTCCGATGGGCCAGATTTAACAGGGGAAACTTTAGGTTCTGGCGCCGGCATTTCAGCAGCAGGTTCTGCAGAGTTAGACGCCTCAATCTTCGGTGATTCACTGGTGCCATTGGACTGACTTGGCTGTTCAGGTTGAACTGTTTCCGCCTCCTTCTCGGGGGTCCTAGTAAGTGCTAGGGGTTGAGAAGCATTCACTTGGCTTGGAGGCTTCTCCTGCACTAGACTCAGCGGAGTGGAGTAGTTGGCCCCCTTGGCTCCCTGGCTGGCATTGAAACCCCCAGGTAAGTGTGTGGAGTTTCCACCGACGTGTCCCAGATGAGGGATGTGTCCCATGTTCTGCTGCATATGACCCAGGTTCTGGGGGATGTGTGCCATGTTCTGCCCCATGTGAGGATGGTGCCCCAGAGAGTTGTGATTTAGAGCCTGCGCCCCTCCCACATTGTTTAGTGCCGAGTTATTCTGCGCGGTCCCGGTTTGCCCCCCCGCACCCTGAGGTAGAGCCGGCTTGAGTGCTGAGCTCATTTCCAAATACTCGATATCCTTATATTTTAGAGCGAAATATTATCGCGCGACGATTCTAAAACATAAGAAAATAACAAATAACGTCATACAGGGCAAATTGTAAACGTAAACAAATGGCCTAATCAGTTGAAGCATTCTGGATACTTTCCCTCCATAACAAAAAAAATAACAATTGCGCAAAGGCAAATATAGCAAGAGCGTTGCGTACCATTTGTTTAACGCACTTTTACATGTTGCATTTGTATAAAAAACAATAAAATGAGGAAGATTGCGGCACAGAGACACTCGTAAACAAGGTAAATTATGAGTATATCCGCGATCACGACTAGCGAGCTGCCGCAAGCAATAATGCCCTCCTATAAGATACAAACTTTGTAAAGTACGGCGAGTAAATCACTTCTTATTTTCAAAGTCACAAAGTTACTTACACGAGCGTTAAATGAAAAACTTTTCGGTGTATTCAGTTTCGCAAAAATACTCCATTATCGAGGAGAAAACAGTCCCAATATTCTAATTTTCACTCGACGGCGGACAGGTATATAAGTTTAGATGGCGTCTGTGCAATGCGCATGCGTCAGTTTTTAGTCACTGAACTCGGAAATATTCCCTTTCAACGCAGAACACAACAATTCAATCGGTACCTGCTTACCCGCCGTAAAACACTTTAACCCGCTGGAATCCCTTCATTGATGGCAGTATAATAAATAATATTACTATATTCATCTCTGCCAAATAAAATTCCATGAAGTGTCTTAACTTTTAAATTATAATTACTCATCAATTCTGCTAAAAATTTGATTTTGTTGGTGGATAGTTATTTTTGCAATTTATAAAACAAATTTCCTAGTTCGCATTACCTTTGTGTACAGTTAAAATTTGTTGTCACCTTTGGCAATTATAGAGCTCTGTTAACCCTAAATTCTGCAGCCCAGAACATATCTGTGGAACTGCACTCGTACCAATCACGTAGATTTAAAAATCTTCTTTTGAAACAGTGTTTAATATTGAAAGAGTGTTTGTTTCATTTTATCGACCCCTTTTTTTATTTCTAACCAGAATTTGTATGTGCGGTGTATATCAAAATAAGAAATTATATGTAAATAAAGGCAATCTATTTCCGAAGTTTTTTATTACCAAAACTGACTGGCATTGCTTTTACTAACTATGCATATTACGGAATACTTACGGAAACTTGTAGGACCGTTTGCGATGTTATATTTTGTATGGATTGTGGATAGTTAAAAATCGTAATCACCATAGTTACAAAGGAAGCAAATCAACAATGTCTCTTTTTGTGCAATTGTGATAATTTTGTTTTCAACATTGTATTTCATTCACGTTGTAAATTCGTTATTATTTCATCGCTGGTTGTCTTTACCCAGGAAACTAATGTTGCGCAATGTCGTGCTGAGTGCTGACTCGCACACGGGTCTACAGATGTCACCACTGCTATCTACACATTATTTCTAAAGTATGCATGTTCATGCATACCTACTACTTAACTAATTGCGCAATGAATTGTAGATTTTTAATACATTATATATTAATTATAAATAATGCGCAATTTATGAAACTATGTAATTTTTTCACAATGCTTTGGGGATATTAGAACCTAATTCATTATTTGGTAAGAATATTTAAAAAAACCCCTTTTAACTAAAAGAAACGTTAAAAAAAGATAATTAAAACTTCCATAGTGAAAAAAAAACAAATATCGGCTGTGAGATCAAGAAGACAAATGTAGACGCGGTTAATAGTAAATACTGAGAAGCTACTGAAACTACTCACCGCTTGCCGCTTTGCTGAAAGCACCCTGTACCGCTTTCGCGCCACCTCGACCTTTTGAAATATATTAAACCGAACGCTCTCGATATCCCACTAGTTTATTGCACGTGGTTGATTCTTTACTGACCCGTGAAGGAACGGCCTTACACCCAAATATTATTGCCACAATACTTACTACACTGAAAAACTTTAAATAATTATTTTTTTTGGTTGCCGGAAAACAAAACAGCGATATTCATAAATATAATGCTTAAAACGTAAATGAAATAGACTGAGTGAACAATCATGGACTATTATAATGACTGAATAAAAAAAATGTCGGATACAACGGAACACCTCTTCTTTTACAAGCAGAGATTTGTTTTTTTTTTTTTTTTTTTATATGAATACCGCACAAGAGTCCCAAACTGCTCCCCACCGTCTGGAGCCAGTGAGACTATGGCATTCCCAATTGGGGAATGTTGTGAGGCTGAAGGTATTGGGGAGGGGAAGGAGAAGGGGGAAAGGAAGGTGGGGAAAAGGGGAAATACCTGGCTATTCAGATCTGGTCACCAAACACGGCTAAATGCCATTTCAAGCAACGTTTCAATTCTGAATGGTGGTCTTTCACCAGGGCGATACTGAGAGTATCTTTCCACTCTGGAACGCGCGCAAACATACTATATATTATTTTTAAATGAATTAATTGTGAAACAACACAAATTAATTAAATAAAAATTACTTGAGCACGCCGGGATTTGAACCCGCGACCTTCGGATTCGTAGTCGAGAGCCTTGCCCCTCGACCATGGAGGCCGTCTTTGTTGGACCAAATATATTATTAGACTATGAAATTTTTCCTGAATATCTGAATATGATAGGTATGCACTTTATTTATTTGATTCTAGTGAATTTATACTAGTGGCAATATTTGAAACGAAGTTGGAGCGCTAAAGATTTTGATTTTGCACAATTTGCCACTAGCTTCACTCGATATTTGTTCCAAGTTTCGTATAGCTGTCATTTCGGAGCACGTGCCGGCGAGCTAGATTGGTGTCTGCCGACTGATCCTTCGCTATCTAACTCACAAGGGAAACAAAAACTGTGAATTTAGAAAACTATCTCTCGATTGCACAGTTTCAATAGTATGGTTAGCATCCTTACTTTTCAAAAAAATATCTTTCCAATATTGTTTTCGTACTCCTAATTTTATTACTCACGTGTTTTGACAGGACTTCAAGGTACTTTCAAGACCCGCCGAGGAATTCGGGAACGATGAAACACTTGAAAACCTGTGGGCTTCTAAAGCGATAGAGCATGGAGATATTTATTTTAATGTAAGTTTACCCTTACTTATTATGTTCGACTTCTACGCTAACACGAGGTATTCGCCATCCCCGTACGTATGTTCCAATGGCGATTGTGGGCTTGCATTGTTTTTATTTTGACGTTTTATACGTGTTTTATCAATCCGCAATCTCTTGTGTAAAATACCTATCTGAAACATAGCTTTCTTCGTTCCTTTTCCACACTATTCCGCCGGCTGATAATTGAGTGAAACCCTTGAATAACGATTCATCCCGAATATTGGTTCAATCAGTATTTCTGTTTTTTTTTTAAATTTAATTTAATTAATTTATTTTTGTAAAAATTATTTTTCGTCGTGCTTAGTCTATTGTTATACTGAAGTTTGTAAACATTAAAATATATCCTTTCTAGAACTCGAGTACATTACATGCTTTTTCTCATTATTGTTTGTTTAATTCTTAAAATTAACCCAAAAATATTTTCCAAATGCCTGATCAATATTAATATTATGAAAATCAGCATTTGTAATAATGCATTCAATATAAATTAATATTCTAATTTATTATTACCAAAAAATATCAACAAAAGTAATTATAAATCTCATTATACCTTTGTCACAATGGTGAGATAGTGTGGGTATGTATTCAAACTACCTTTTCATTGTTAGCTATAATGTCTTCATCTCCAAATAAAGCATATCACATTTACCCTTCTAAGGGTAAACATCTTGACTGTCATCTTTATATTTATCTAATGACAGGTATCATTGAGAATAAATTAATTCCCTCCCTGGATTCTCCAGATCGTTTATTTGGATCGATAATTATAAAATTATTTGCTTACTTTGATTGTGTATTTCATTGATTTTCTGTAGGCTGTTTTCCTAAGCCAAACTGTTTACCAATTATTTTAAGAAAAATCTTTCCTGCCCGATGATAGGTAGATGCCATTTAGTTTTCTATGTAGGTATATTTTATAATGAATAATAATAATTCTCTGGTGGTTTGATTTTGTTTGAATGCAATAACCACTATCTCCACTAAAGTAATATATATTTATCTTAATTTTTTTATTTTTATATGAATACCGCACAAAAGTCCCAACTGCTCCCAACCGTCTGGAGCCAGTGGACTATGGCATCCCCAATTGGGGAATGTTGTGAGGCTGAAGGTATTGGGGATGGGAAGGAGAAGAGGAGGGTGGGGAAATACCCGGCCATTCAGATCTGGTCACCAAACACTGCTAAAAGCCATTGCAAGCAACGTTTCAATTCTGAATGGTGGTATTTCACCAGGGCGATACTGAGAGTATCTTCCACTCTGGAACGTGTACAAATATACTATGTATTATTTTAAAATTAATTAATTGTGAAACAGCACAAATTAATTAAATAAAATTTACTTGCGCACATCGGGATTTTAACCCTCGACATTCAGATTCGTAGTCGCGAGCTTTACCCCTCGACCGCGGAGGCTTGCACCACTATCCAAAATGCACCTACAATTATCTAATACATTCACACTATTTGGATTTGTAATGTTAGAATTATTTTAATATTGATGTTGTGTTGTAGTACCAACAAACAATATTATTTCCTTCTATATTAGGAGGTTATTTAGTGTAAAGTGCACTTAAGGTGAACCTTCACAAAAATGCGCTTTTTAAATGAACTGTTATTATTCTTAGTATGCACCTTAATGCACTTGGACTTACATAATACTAATATAATAGTGTCTACACGCAATCTACTTGTATCTGGACTTATTAACTGAATCAATGTTTTTATCTTGCACATGCGTTTATGACAAAACGCACCCAGAGGTCAGCCTTATCATACGAGTGTTGTTGTTTGCAGATATTGTGTTCGGTGGACCCCAAGATCCTGCGACTGACCCCCAATGATGACGTGATCTACTCCCACTTCCGCCAGGACTTCCCCGACCTGAACGTGGACTCCATCGACGAGAACGACCTGAAGAGCCTGGCCGGCAAAGCCAAATGGCGACCGTTCTGTGAGAAGTTCAAGCACTTGGTGGAAGACTACAGTTTCGGCACCTTAATGAGAGCGGACGCCAAGGAGGAGTATTCCGACAAGAACACGCTGCTCGTACCCAGAATACAGTTCTACGCCATCGAGATCGCCCGGAACCGCGAGGGGGTGAATGACAGCATCCGCAAACACTTTAAGCCTAGTTTAAGGCCCAAGAAATCCCCGAGTAACTCGGAAGACGACGGGCAAGCGTGACCTCGAACAAATTCTCCGCAATCTTAAGATTCTAGCATTAATATTTAGGATTATATTATTTAGTTGTTTTTACTGTAATGATTAAAGGTGAAGGAAGGATAACACTTATTTATATATTTCGTTGTAAATTATGTTTATTGAAAGGAATTCTTCTTAGAAAGATTTTGTTGCTAAATGTTTTATTTATTTGCTTGCAGAATGTTTTAATTCCTCGACGACAGCAACGGAGGGTCGATTTGCGAAAATCTTTTTTTTAATAAAATAATTGTCATGTCATTGTAAACATGCGCAACATGGAGAGAGCCATTTTCTAAGAGTGGTTCCTTTTGTCTTTTTCATATCTGGGAATCATCATGTTAACAAATATCTCATATTGATAATGTAATTACCACAAGACTTTAATAAAATAATAAACTTTATCATTGGCATTTCGTTTCATTTTTACATAGCTGGTCATCTTCTAAGATGTAGTGAGTAAGGCTGGCCGCGCACTAGGCAGTCACCTACATTTCCATACGTCGCACTTGGCTGCAAGCAGCCTGGCTATGGCTCCCGTAGCCAACGATATCTGGCTGCCTAGTGCGTTCGCTCAAGCACATTTTTGTACAAATTTGAAGATCTATTGGCCGCCGCAGCCTGGCTGCCTAGTGTGCCGCTAGCCTGTATGTATTTATTTTGTATATTTTTTTTGGCTGGTGAACTTCAGTACACCAATAACATCATATTCTGGAAAGTCAATGTAAAAATAAGTTCCGGTTTATTGACACTCTGAAATGATGAACAAACCATTCATATGGTTAGTAGGTAGATTAAAAGCATTGCAAGCCCCAGTGCCTTCTGGGTTTTCCATGGACCACTGGGGTTGGCTTGGCTTTCTTCTACTGTGGCAAAAAACGTGGCTCTTGTTACTAGCATCTCAATGCACATAAGCAGGGGTGGCTCGTGACATTTTGCTGTACTAGAGTGCTAAGATTGAAAAAAACTGCATTATTGATGTAGCTGAAAATGATTTTTATTTATTTAAAAAAAAAATTGTATCAAGATTTTTAAGTTAGGGGTTAGTTCAATTGACCAAATTGAACTCCCTAACAAAAATATTTTCATAATATTTTTTTTTGAAATATTAAAATTATTTTGGCTACAACACCAATAAAGTCATTTTTTCAATATTAGCACACTAAAAAGTCACGAGCTGCCCCTGCACGTAAGTAAACACATTGTGTACAGAAGAGCCATGTCCAACTTTTAAGATAACCCAATGGCCGCAATAAAAATTAAATAATCCAAAGGAATAATGCATTCAGTTCAGTACCTCGTGTGGATTTTAGTTTCTTTTTAATAAAATTGTAGTATTGTTGTCTTCAAAGATACATAAATAGAATAGTAAAGTTGTACAGATATAACATCAATATCGATGCTCGTTTATTTAAAAATGTTCCTTATAGCAGCTACATCCATTTTTATCCAAACCTGGTAGTGCTTATATATTAAATGGAAAATTCGTAAAAGTATATTTTTGCTCAATAATTGACTCAATCTCGTAATATCCTGACTTCAACCCAAATGTGTTTAGTATTATGCTTTGGAGGCTGTCTTATGTAGTAATTACGAAAGCTTCACTAAATCCGTCAAAGCAGATCCCATATCTGGCTATCATAGATAAAGTGCTTTCGTAAAAATGCATTCACCTGAACATGAACCTCATTTTGAATCTTAAATCTCAAGCACACTGGTAAGCTGCGAAAAGTCAGTCCGTGCATTGAATGTTGGACAACCCTGATGTATGATATTATTTCAAAAGTGCATAATAATATTCCTAACAGACCTCTAATTCTTATTTATTAGAAATGGAAAGGCTGATGAAAAAAATCTTGGAATTAGACGAGACAAAAATTGAAAAAACAGATTCGCTCTAAGCATTCCCAATTTTTTTTATTTATGTTCAACATAAGTAATTAATGCCTGTTTTAAAAATACATCGAGTAACTTGTGTTTTAATTGTTACAGGTAATCAATTGAATTGCAAAGGTTTAAGTTTTATTTAAGGTCAATGAAACATCCACTAACATCGCAACACTCAGCTGACTTCGTCCACGCCTGGGATCACGGGAAAAATCATGTCAATATATTTGTACTGTGGTGGGTGCAATTGCTATTTACTGCTTACTACAATTCAAAAATGTAATCACTTTTAACTTCTTAATTTGGTACTGCGTTATTAATCGTCAAGTTCAGTGGACCTTACAAGCATAGCTTTATAGCTGTCGTAAGGAATATTGATTAATAAAAAGGACTAGATTATTAGTGAACTTGCCATTGAGTTGCTTTGTTTGTAGAGTACGTAGCGGCCATCTTGGGTTCTAGGATTGATAATGGGTGTATTGACCTGCCGTTTTTGTTCAACCTTGGTTGTTCAAACCCTTTTTTTAATGTCGAGTGCTAACATAGATTCTCTTAGAAACTAACGAGTCCCCCTTGGGATGATAGCCGAAAACTAAAACATGTCTCTCCCACCTGGTGATGATACTGTTTAGGGAGCGGGAGAAATAGCTTAGAAGCTATCTGAAATAAAACTTTAAAAGTTGACGTTTTGATTATGCCCGTTGCTAATTTGAATTGGTAGAAGGTCAGTTGAAGTGCTGTTTGTTATAATGATGCAGATAACAGCATGTTCAGTGGTACTGTCAATATTTTTAGTATTGACAATATTACAAAGTGTGCGGATGCCATATCATTGATGGAAGAGTTTGGTGAAATTCATCAATAGTATTGAGTGTGTGGGGGACACTAAACAGGTTTAATGTGGACAATGAATATACAAGACAGAAGTGCCTTCCATGTCTAGTCTATGAAAATACAGTATTTATACGCACTGCCTCTCTTACACTGCACGCATTCACATTGTGTAGTATTGGCATCCCATTTGATCAAAATTAAACAATTTTTTGTATTTGAAATTTAAGAAAGGAAATGGTCAGACTTTTGGATCACAAAACAAGCTCACATCGCATTTCTTGTGTTCTAATTCTATGTACATACTGTAATAGTATGGTATGTGCAAATGTTGCCATCTTAATTTTGTATGGTATCTGAGCAGTGTACATAGGAGTTGGGGCCTGGAGATTTTGGCGTTGCCGAGGACTGTGATTGATTGGCTGGACACAAGCTTTTCGAATTCCATTATGAGCAGCGTATGATGTCACTGTGACTGCATGCACTAGATTCGTTAAAGCTGACTAAAGGTGTTTACCACGAGTACGATCGGTTACAGGAGAAGGATCTCTTTTTTAGAAACCCTTCATAATATTTTCATGCACTCTTTCAAGACACATTTCAATCTTATGCCATTGATTAATAGCAGCTTTTTGGGAATTACTGTCGGTCAAAAAAGACCTACTATCATCAGACGGCTCTATTGGAACACAATAAATAAGAACACTCGAAAACTTTTTTTGTAAATATATTTTTAGACTTAATTGTTACAAATTAGGTTAAGGGTCGAGAGTTTATGAGGCCTCCATAGCAGTGGCGGTGGCGGCGGCAGCCTCCTCGGTGTGCTTTCCCTTATCCTTGCCCTTGGCAGCGAGGCGGCCCTTGGCACGACGGTCGATGATCTTCTTGCGGTCCTTGTCCATCTTCAACTTGACGATAACGCACTGGAGAAGATAAATTCAATGGTTAATATTATATTACAACGGTTGACAAATTATGAGAATTCTAAACAAGACAATAACTTCGGTGATGTAATTGTAATTTAACATATATATGGATTGTATAGGTTATTCCCAACAGTGATTAGGTTTTCTTTAGATAGGAGTACTTTTTGTGATCAGAGCCAATTTTTTTGACATAGTAGAAGTAAGCAGAGTTCACACCAGTGGTCCAGTGGAAAACCCACAGGGCACCGGAGGTCACAAAGCTTTAAAACGACTACTCCGTGAATGGTTTGTTTCATCATGTCACATATTTAAAGGTTAAGTCTAGAAGAATGTATGTTGTTATTAGAAGGCGAAATCATTAATAAGAACAAAGTGGACAAAATTGGAGGGCGCTATGATTGTTTAAACGGCAACACCGAGATGGTCGAAAGGAGAAAAAACACTAACTTTAAAAAGCACTGTGGTTCAAGGGGATATTTTTCGTATCAACATTAAACAGTGTTAAGAATTTAGTGGTTTTTTTCTGAAAGAGACGATTCTACATCATATTCCAGGGAAATTTAATACATATTCAAACTTGTTATTTTTCATCATTTAAGGGGAACGGCTGCGGTGCCTGTTTCATACAAAACTGAATTTTGGATTGGAGGCCAAAATACCCATCCAAACTGAATGAACTATTTCTTTAAATTAAAGGTTTAGTAATTATCTAGTACGGATGAGAAGTATTTTATTTATTTTTTTTATATGCCATGAAAAAAAACAACAATTTTCATAATTTTAGAGGCAGCTTAGAAAATTATTTGTGGGTTTATCGTACTTTTAAAAAAATATATCACATTTGCTATGTAAGTATGATTACATTAATAAAAATAAAACATTTAAAAAAAAAGGTTTTTTGGGGGCAATATTTTAAATTCTGTATGGCAAATTTGTCGTTTTTAATTTAATTTAAAGTTCACCGTAAGCTTATTTTAATATTTTAAAAATAAAATAAATTTTATATTTCATTATATTTTCAAAGCAGATAGGTTAAAACTTTTTTTTAGATCACCATTAGCCCCTAAATAATTGTTAAAGATGCCTCTAAAATCGCAAAAAATCAATTCCTTTGATGGCCGTTATTTCATAAGATAAAAGAAAAATAAATAAAAATACTTCTCATCCGTACTAGATATTTACTAAATCTTTAATTAAAAAATAGATCATTCAGTTTGGATGGGTATTTTGGCCTCCAATCCAAAATTCAGTTTTGTATGAAACAGGCACTGCAGCCGTTCCCCTTAAGTAGATAATAGCATGGAAAAAGATATGTTGTATTTTTTAAATGTACATATGTAATGTAATGTACAAAGCAGCGATTTATCAGATGTTAAATCAAAATAAAAATATGTGTAAGTAAAATAGGAAAATAAAACTGTTGGCAGTTTGTAGTCTTGGTTGGAAACGGTAACAAATTACCAACATTGTCAATAAGGCCTTCATTGATTTGCTTTTGCGGGGAAAAGATTTAGTAAGTCATGTATGTTATCATTTTGTGCCAATATTCATGTACATTCTACTACAGTGCCTAGTGATTTCTAACGATTCCTGCAGTGGTAAGTCATTTGAAATTTCACAAAAACATGTTGGCACACAAAACGTAACATTAAAACGAATGTTGGTAAAAAAAAAAAAAAAAAGCTACATTCCCACAGATTAGATACTGAAAGACTCCCAGCAAATGTCAATTAGATTTGTTTATACATTATGTATCTTTGATAACATTAATCTATTCGCTGCTAAAAGTATCATATCGCACTTGCATAATGCACAATAATAATAATGACTTTATACACAGCAGTTTTGTGATAGTTCACCTTTAAGTGCACTTTTGTTCACGCAAATGTTTTCCAAGATAGGTTTTATAACTGTCGGAAGTGCCCGCTAAAACTGTTCCAGTAATACATAATGGAAAAATGTGTTTTATATCTAGCAGTCAAGTTAATCTATTAACATTGCACAGCATTGGCTTTGACGATAAAATAAGAAAGAGTGGAGTGTCTGTGCTTACCTTTGATGGATGAATGCCGACGTAGACACTGGCGCCGTTGGCCTTCTCCCTCTGGATGCGCTCGATGTAGATGACGAACTTCTTGCGGTATACCTGCACTACCTTGCCCACCTGCTGGCCCTTGTAGTGGCCGCGGACAACCTGAAGATGGACAATCCGTTAATAATGGTAATTACAATATAATGCAACTTCTTTACGTATAGAGACAAGGTGTGATATATGCAACATGGGTCAAAGAATGGAGAAGTATGAATCCAAGCAAGGCTGCTTGCGGGTGTCGAGTAGGGTCTGCTAGATGTTAAATAATGGCAGCTGGTAATTTTGTTGGAACAAGAGACAAATATATCACACATCACACTTTTTTGGTAGAAAACGACTAGATAGAATGGAGACGATCTGACAATCATTATTTAACTTCATTCTGCATTACAAATGACACGACACTTACATAATTTAAAAGCAAAATAAATGCTTTGTGAAACAAGGAAAATTTTATGAGATTGTAGTTTTACTACTCGACCAAGATTTGAACATCGAGTACTTCTGTTGTACTACTGTGCTTAAGGGTTACCAGACGCATATTTTGACCCAATAATTGCTAGCTGTCAAACCATTTGCTCTTCTGGGAGCATTCTTTACTTTGCGTAGGCAATGCATATTTAATTGCGCACATTGGATAACACTAAGATACTAATTGAACCATTTCTAGGTTCTTAGTCTTGACCGATTTGTTGACAAACATTAAATCTTGGAAGCCTTTTGGTATATCATATCCAGAAATTAAAGGACATAGCAACTGCGGCGAGAACAGTCGACTCAAATTGTTATCAAAAGCAACAAAACTGGATTACATGTTTATGGAGATGTCAAAATGTGATTTGGCACTTCTGATTTTTCCCATTACAAGAAAATATGCAGGAATATTTGGCATTTACAGAAATTATATTTTGGCATTTCTTTTGAACTAATTGAATACGAATATTGAAACGTTATTCTTGCCTTAAGAAAACGGATTTCAGCAGTTAAGCATAAATGTAAAATGCCTGCGAACAAAAACATGCTAGTTAACAATCCAACATACTGTTACCGTCAAACCAGGTATATTTTCACCTTTTCGGTATAAAGTAGGACAGGTGATAAATAGAAATTGTGCTTAGGCTTTTAAAAACAATGCACATGGGCCATTGAAAAGTTTCACAGATACAACTGGGTTCAATCTAGTAAATTTGCATCCATTTGGTAGTGTTAAGTCTTTTGTTTGTTTAGTGACATTCACACGCTGCCGCAACTGCTTTGCTAATAATTTACATCATCAGAGCCAACTTTTAACCAGTGTATAGACTACGTTAAACAAAGCCACAAAATAAGAAGAGAACCTTCAAACCTGTAACCCCGAATAATTTGATCTATGGTCTGTGAATGGTTTATAGAATCATCATTTAATGCAAAAATTATAAAAGCAGTAAACATAACCTCACTTATGTCGGTTGTGCAAATTGAAGTTAATGAGTAAGTGCTGGGATAAAAAAGTAAGATTAGTAATATACCTGAACTTCATCATCTTTACGAATGGGCATAGCCCTCACATTGTACTTTTGTCTAAGCTCCTTGGATAAGGGCGAAGACATAAGCTTCCTCCTAATGTGGGAAGGAGCCGTGAAGTGGCGCTTCCTATTTTTCCTCCTGGAGGCGGTCACTAATTTGTTAAACTTCATATTACAGCTGTTTGGGCCTGCAAATAATATAATTGTATAAGGAACACAGTAAATATCCACAAGGGGGGTTCCAAGTTCACTTTAAAGATCAAACACGGTTTGTAAACTCCACGAATCATAGTACACATGGAACTGTCAACACTACGAAATACTATTAGGTTATAAATTGCCGATATTCATCGACGAATAAAATTAACGGGGATAAATATTAATTATAACAATTCAACGTTCAGAATTCACAATTTCATCGATTTTGCTACATTTATTAAGCGGATGAATGTAGATTAAAAATATACACCTACCAACAGCCGCACTTCACGAATTCGGAAAGAAAGAACCAGAGATAAAACCGGCGGTATGTCATAGAGTACCAATTTTTACCAAAGATAAAAAGTTCCTACTTTGAAATGAACCGTAACATAACTTTGACTGTGAATAACTTATTAGAGATTTCCTCGTAAAAATTCTAATCATTCTATAATATAATAATATATATCACATTGATTATATAAAATATTTAAGTCTATTAATTGTTCACGTTGGAAGCTTATTTAAAGAATAATATAGGAAAACAACGTTACATTTAAAACAAATACATGCATGTAATTCATAAAAAAAGAAAATAAAATATTTTATGGCTGGTAAAAAAGCCGTTGTCTGTAAGATTTCCGACAGATCTCGACATATTTAAATGATTAATACAAAAGTTGCTGTATTTAGCAGCATTACATAAGTAAAAAGTATGTATTTTAAATGTCACACATTAAGTTAGTGTCTTTATTGGCAAAATTTCATATTTTTTTTATTCGTGAATTATAATTTACTATGCCCTGCAATAATAACATAACTTTTTTTAAAATTGTCTACGCTTACGAGTCTAGCATATATTTTTTTGTAGTAACTTGTTTTATGAAAAGAGTTTTGTCCTCCAATGAAAATAAAGGGGAGGATTGTTGCGAATTTTACCGTTATTGCGCTGGTAACCCATTTTTTTTTAATCTTCAGCAAAAATTGGGGGGACTGGATGGGTTAAGTTCGATTCTCCCAGATGATATAAATTGCCTTCCAGACGATGGTTGGCCGATGGAAAAAAATATATTAACCTAGTTTTTATTTTTTGACTTGACAATAATGGCAATACTCCTTGCCTCCGCTGAGCAAAGAGCTCTTGAAATTGGAAATTTCGCTTTGGAAATTGCTTAACGATAAATAAAGCGCGATTTCCGAAGCGAAATTTCAAATTTCGAAACCACTTCGCTCAGCGGAGACAAGGAGTATTGCCATTATTGCCAAGTAAAAAATAAAAACTCGATTACTATATTTTTTCCGTCGGCCACACTGCTTGGGCACCTGATCGTCTGGAAGGCACTTAACCCTTTGCCTTTTCAGAAAGAGGTCTGTATAATAAATCTAAGAGTTTTTAGCTTCCCTAAAAAAGAATTTGTGTTTTGGCAATATTTAAAAAAAATATCAATAAAAATAAAATATTATTCCTATCGTTTATGTTACCCTTCTTTGTTTTTATTGAATCTTCTTGAACCTAGCAGTTTTCTCTTCTAAAAAACTACTTATCTATTCTGTAAATCCACACGAGGGAGAACCATTGTGATAGTTCACTATTTTTATCTGCAGGGCTGTTGATTCCCCAAGTATTAGTCGGTTCTAGGACGAATATGACCCCTTTACAAAAATATCCGTTTAAAATTTTTCCATATATCTTTATAAAAATAAAATCCAAATTCCTGACACAAACAACCTAACTTTATCCAACCTATCCTCCGGGGGTCCAGGAGGTAATAATAACAGATATACCACTCATAATAAAGGCTCTCTTAAGGATTTCTTAGACGATCATTTTTTCGTCCAGTTTCCATGTGGATTATCTTTCTCTACGGAATTTTCTATAGAATTTTCCAGAAAAAAGGCAACTCACGTGTAATCTAGATGAAAAAAGATATCGTGTAAGAACGTCTTTACTCGCAGATGGAACCCATAAAACAACTCTCGGAATTTGCGTTGAATTTTCGCCGACAACAAAATCTCCTACATTTCTTCCGATTTTAACTAAAACTCCCGTTCTTCCTGGAACTATCTGTTTTTCCCTAAACATGGCAACGCTCGATGGGAATAATAATCGAAACACTCCCTTTCAAAATCTTTCTGACAATATTTCTCCTCTGACAGAAAAAAAACCCACCGTATTTGGAGGGAGACATTGATTTTGAAACAATCAAATTTACTTCATCAGTGATCCAAACGAGATACAAGCGCAATAAAATCGTTCGAAACATGAATTAAAACACCGAAGTGTGTCAATTCTTTAAAAAATCACCCGTTAAAGTGAATGCTCATATTACTCCTATCGCATTCTATGTTTACTTGGGAGGGAATGGGTGTATCTTTATGAACAAGTTTTAGGGGTAAATTCGTTTTTGTTTAAAGAATTAAAATTTTTTTCTAGTGAAAAATTGGCAATTATCTAAATATTTTTCCACTCATGGGGTTTTTATTTGAAAAATTATATACCATATTTTAGTAAGATAACAATAAGAAACATATAAAAAAAATTGTAAATTAATACTTTGGGGTTCCTCCTTTATTTTAAGTAAATGCTTCAATACGACTTAGAATGGATTTTTTCAAATCTTCTATAAAATTCTCAAAACCACACATCTAAAATTATTCACCGAGGTTTTACTTTGATGAAGGATTCGGTACATTTATTTCAACGGTCATTTTATGACACAGGTTATTGATGGGGTTCAGGCGAAACCACCCAGATCACAAGGCCGGAATACTAAATCATATCGGCCTCTTAACTTGTATCATCAAGTCATTTTGGAAAATATACTCAGAAATGCGAAAACAGTGCATTTCAAGCGATGATAATAAATACTGAACAAGTGTTCTGGGGATGTTACCCTTTTTATAAAGTGGGATAGTTGGCATTACGAAAGGAACTCTGAATACGGAAGTTGCTTAAAAAAATAAAAAGTGCTATCGTACTAAAATAAAATATGTAAAACACGGAATAAAAATTATTTAAAAAAATTGTTATAAATCCTTTTAACATGATGTTTCTTTATGATATGAAGTGAAAAGGTATCAGAAAATCAAACTACATACGATATTTATTTAATTCTATATTTTAGAAACAAATAGTACATGTATAAAATGAGTGGTGTACAAATGAGAAGGTTTTAGAAAATTATTACAAGGATCGGTACCAATGACATGTCTCCATGTAATATCTAGTAAGTGGTTATATAAAGTTTACCGGGCGGGGTTAGTAAAATGCTAGGGAATGATACATGGTATTGGGGAGTTGTTATTGCGCATTGATAAAACGAGTAATAAAATTAATTTAGGATTTAAGGCCAAAATACCCATTAAAACGGAATGATGTATTTAAAAAAAATTAAAGTTTAGTAAATATCTAGAACGGATGACATGTATTTTTATTTATTTTTGTTTTAAATTATGAAGTAGAAGCCATAAAAAAAATAATTTTCCTAAATTTAGAGGCACCTTAGAAAATTATTTGCGTGTTTATTGTATTTTTAAAAAATATATCATATTTGCTATGTAAATATGATTACGTAAATAAAAATACAAAAACAAAACATTTACAAAAAAAAAAACGTTTTTTCGCGTCGATATTTTAAATTACGTATGACAAATTTGTGTTCCAACGTAAAATGGTGGTTTTTAATTTAATTTAAAGTCCACCGTAATGTTTATTTTAATTTTTTTAAAATTTTTAAATTTATTTTATATTACATTATATTTTCAAAGAAAACGAGTTAAAACTTTTTTTTAAATCACCCGTTAGCCCCCAAATAATTGTTAAAGGTGCCTCTAAAATCGGCCTATATTTCATAATGTAAAACAAAAAATAAATAAATTACTTCTAATCTGTACTAGATATTACTATACTTTTTAAGAATAAAAAAGATCATAAGGTTTAGGTGAGTATTCTGCCCTCAAATCCAAAATTAAGTTTTGCATGAAACAGGCCGGGTACGCTTCGGTGGTATGTTAAGGGGAACGGCTGCGCGGCCTGTTTCATACTAAACTGAATTTTTGATTTGAGGTCAAAATTCTCAACCAAACCGGCCGGAAACAGGCCGCGCAGCCGTTCCTCTTAAGGTTAATTTGATTTGATTAATGTCTATTTCATTATTTAAGATTTTAAACAGGAATTGTCGGCTACCGTTGGCCGTAGTTTCAGAGATTGGAGTGCACAGTAACCAGATAAACTCAGTGAATTTATTTTGTATTCGTTGAATACTATTGACATGTAGCATCTATATATACTCGTATATTACAAATCAACAGATATTTTAAGGATGAACAAACTTCTACGCTCGCTACTCTATTTGTTTTCCCCTTAGCAAGGATCGTTTTCCGTTAGACCACCGCCCACCGAGTTAATGCGTTAATCGGTAACTCTCCCCAAGCGGCATTTATCCGGAAAACTTCTTCCAATAAAGACCGTATTGCAGCCGGCAGGGTGTAATTAAAATTGCAGCAAGACGGCATTTTCTAATTAATGTACACCGCTTTTTTTCATTATTGAACAATAGGGGAAGATCGTAATTAGTAGGTATTAAATTATACTGTGCGCAGTAATCAAGTGCAATCAGAATCGTTTGGATTATTATATTTAATTATTTCTATGCGGTTATAAATTATGTGTATTTATGCACTTATTTTTATCGATGCTACTTGGTGTAATTTGCATATCAAATCCATATACTAGTATTGATGTACCAGTTGATAACATACGAGTACTGTGGAAGTTTAACATGTTTTGATTATTAATAATGAGAAAAAATATTTATAAAACTTCAATAGATAGGTATTCACTTTGTGGCGTCATTACTAATAAATGAATTAAAAATTACTTTGTAATCACCACTTTATTAATATATACATATCAACATATCGGTCCGTTTGATAGATTCGCCTATCTTAACAAATGGGTTGCAATCTTGGAGCACAGACGTCGGGTGGGAATGCTGTCCTTGTTCTACCGGTATTTTAATGGAAGAAGCTCCGAGGAACTAACGTCATTGATCCCTTCGGCACGGGTGCATAGTCGGGAAACACGCCAAACGCGCGCCCAACATTTGCACACGGTTGACATTTGTCACATGAGAACGGGTCGCTTCTACGACTCGTTCTTGTGTTCAACAGCTCGGCTGTGGAATGATCTGCCGGCCTCTGTGTTTCCTCCATCCTATAACATGGTCTCTTCAAGACCCAAGTTCACTCCTTCCTATCCTCTAAAAGATCCTCCACACAGCATCCCCAAAGATGATATAGGCCTTGAGGGAAATTATTTCCTCCTTGGTCTCCTGTGTGGAGTTACTGTAAAAAAAAAAAAAACATGTTTCGAAAGCGAAGCTTTCCTCATCAGGACATACAGAATAGTAAAAAATAATAATGTCAAGTACTATACTTGACACACTTGTCTATAAAAATGCTATACTATACTTGATACATTTGTCTATACAAATGCTATACTATACTTGATACATTTGTCTATACAAATGCTATACTATACTTGATACATTTGTCTATACAAATGCTATACTATACTTGATACATTTGTCTATACAAATGCTATACTATACTTGATACATTTGTCTATACAAATGCTATACTATACTTGATACATTTGTCTATACAAATGATAAACATAGAAAACAATAATGTAAGAATGGACAAATTATAAACATAAACAAACAAAATGATTAAAGTGGGTAAGTGATTAATCAAAAATGTAAAAAAATGAATTATTAAACTTTCAATAACAAATTTATATTTGAAATGAAAAAATAAATTATTTTAAATTATTAATCCTAATATGAAAAAAAAATTCAAGAGATAGCCATTTAAATATATTTTTGATTATGGATTATGTTTAATTGACTATTAAAACTTTTAATTATTTCTAAAATTTCAAATTTGTCTGATTTTAAACCGGTTGTATTTGTATGTAAAATTTTAAAACTTTTATTTATACCAAAAGAATGATTTGTTTCCAAGACATGGTTGGCAAATTCTGAATAATTATTATTACTTAAACACCTTAGGTGTTCCTTAACTTTAACATTAAAATTTCTTGTAGGTGTTCCTTAACTCTAATATTAAAATTTCTTAAAGTCTTTCTTATTTTAAAAAAGTTACAAATTAATTTATATACCCCCGATTTATTTAAAATATCATCTTTATCCTTGTTATTTTAAATATAATTTTTAAAATCTTATTGTTTTTAATCATTGAAGAAGATAATATTAACACATCCCAAATGAACCACGATACGGAAAAAAACAACAGAATTATTGATTTTTATAAAAAGGTGGTTGGATAGTATTTGGGATGTTTTAATGAATAAATTTGAAGTATTATTATTAAAAATACAAAATATTTTTGTCCACTGTTTACTAACATCAGTTATTTGTGGATAAACATAAGATTTAATAAACTTTTTGTTTTAATATCTTATTTATTAATTTAGTACTATAACCGTTATTTATTGTAATCTGTTTAATTATATTTAATTCTTTAATAAAAATAAATATTATTAAAGGGATAAAAGCTCCCCTCGGGTGGATAAAGAAATTCTTAAAATTTCTCCAGAATGTCACTGAAATCAGAAAATATTATCTATAATACATGCTTTTTCCTCAATGAAAAATCACCTAGATATATGATACAAATTCTAGGTTGGTATTTTCCTTAAATATGTATTTTTTCCTTAGGTCTAAATGAATTTTAGGACATCAGAACAATAGCGATTAAATTTGATCACAACCTAGCAAACGAAATAAAATTTGGCGATTCATTAAATCGTCTGTGGCTAAAAAATATAATGCCAAAAGTAAAAAAAAAAAAATTAATGCGAAACTCTCGATTTACGTAAGAAATGTTTGTTTATTGCATACATGAATTTTAGAAAATGGCAACTAAAAGTAACGAATGCAGTTATTGAATTCATATGATAACATTTAAAACACAATGATCACAGAAAAAAAAACATTTCAAATACAAATTTGGGATTAACAAATCCCATAGTCGCTGCGCACCCCAGATTTGCAGATTTTCAAGGTTCGCACGTCTCCCGCTGTATCGCTGTAGTATATTGCGTACGAATTGTTTCTTAGGATAGAATGTCCTATACGTGCCTAACACACGTATGGGATTCATTTCGAACTCGCTCTTGGGCAGTATTGGCAGACGAGTGAATTTTTAGTACGGAATTCGAATGGCGCATTGTTTAAAGTGTTCTAAAATTGTGATACAAGTTTGTTTTCTTTTCTTATATTTTTTATGGGTGAAAACCCCCACTGCTCCCATTTCGAGACGACAATTTTTTTTGGTATTATATAGTTATTTATAGAAAAAAAACTATAAATTGACCTTTAAAATTGAACGTATAAATATTTTATGTTTTCTTATTCTTATTGAATGATGCGGGTGACACGTGTTCCAGGTTTCTGGAATAATTCTGCAAAATCTCCATAAACCTTACAGCCGGGAGATCGTTAAGTTTTCATCTCCTCATGAGGTTACATTTTTATTAGTAAAGTTAAACACCGACTGTAGTTAAAATACAACAGAAATAATTAAAATATATATTAAGTTTTATAAAACCGCGCATTCACTCGCTCTGCGTGGCCTGGAATTTAAACTTTTACTATCGTGGAAATAATTGAGGGAAGGGTATATAATTTAAGATAGGGTAGAATATTGGTATTTAATCAGGCTTTTTAGGTTAAATGTGTTGAAGGGCGAGGAGGATGGGGTTACTACATTTTCATGAGAGTCTCAGAGTGCAACTGAGCAAAATTTGGAACGGATGACAATCAATGTAATACACGTTTATATCCCGGGCAGGGGGGGTGGGGGGGGCGGGGGGGGTGGGGGGGGGGGTACTGCGAGGGGAAAGGGAAGGGTGCCTGAGATAGGCTTGTGTTATCCGCCTAGAAAATATACCCCCCGTAAGCCGTTCACCGTGCCCTTAGAACCTCTCATCTCTCCAAGTAACGCCTTCATAATATATTATAGAGAGAAATATGATATGTGGACGTTCTGAAATATAATCGTATAGAGGTAGGTAACTTACCTGATAATTTAATGTTTCAAGAAGTGACAATTTAAAAAAAAAAACTATTTTTTCAATTTCTGACTAATGTTGTCAATGATGAGATTTTTGCATGCATTCTTAATTATCTTGTAAAAGTGTAAAATAATGATCTTAGCGTAAAGATTAAGTAAGGAATGCTTAGATAGTTTGGGCACATAGAAAGAATGCACAAAGAAAGCAGTGTAAGGAGAATATATGACGCGAAGTGAATGGTAAAAGTCGGGGATGCCCGAGGAAGACATGGCATGATTAAAGTGAACCAAATACTTGAGTCGGGCTTTGTCAAGAGTCAGAATAACAGAAGAGTATGGATCAATGTGAATGAAGCAAGGAGTGTCCGTAAAGGCCGAGTTGTTTGGTGATCCATCCTCTCAGCTTGCCCACTGCGGGGAAACAGCGTGATGGTTTAAGACTTATTAAAAAAATACATAAATCACACAATGATATACGTTATTCTCTAACAAAATTAACACAAAATGTGGCACGAGTAACAAAAACTCTTACGTTTACAGTAAATTCATAATTTAAACGTTGTTTTGTATGACAAAGACGGACATTTAAAAGATATGTCTGTTGAACGCGATGGATGTGCGTCCGTACGTCATCGTTTTCGTAATTCAAAGTTGCGTCGAATATCGCGGATGTGAATGAGATGTCGTGTTTTAAATTTAATGGTTTGGGAATGCTTTCCTTGTTTTACCGGTATTTTAATGGAAGATGCTCTGAGGAACTACCGTCATTGATCCCTTCGGCACCGGTGCATAGTAGGGAAACACGCTAAACGCGCGCCCAACATTTGCACACGGTTGACATTTGTCGTATGAGAATGGGTCGCTTCTACGACTGGTTCTCTTGTTCAACAGCTCGGCTGTGTGGAGTTTCAGAGGAAAAGCACGCTCACAACACTCTTCAGTAGTTAGCACAATTTTTATTATTTCTTCGATAATGTTATCATCAACTTAAATAACTTATTCCGAGCAATCTTTCCTATCACAATACCTTTAAGAAAAAAAAAAGACGATATTCTTTTACAGGAATCAAAATCAAAAAACGACACTTCACTGAAACTTGTTTCGAAAATCCATGGCTAATTTATTTAATAATATATTTTTTTAAATTCCAGGTAAAGATAAATCAGCGTTTAGTCTGGAATTATTTATTCTACTTGTATTACAGATTGCTGTTTTTACAGGTGGTCAAAAAGAACTAAAGTCACCATGTTTTTGTTATTTGGCCACCAAAACCTTTTCAGTTGGGTTTCGTCAAAATTTACTCTTACTGATGTGCTAGTTGAATAGACAATACTGAGGTGCACATACACTATTTTTAATGTTTTAGCATTCATTGACTTCGAAACGCTATAAAAAGTGGTGTCGTGAAAAGAAAAACGAAAAAAAAGAAAAGAAAATGATAACAATGAAACTGCCACAAATTTCTGATCATAATGTATATTTTCATAAATATGTGAATATTTTTTTATAACAATCGTTCCACACTGATTTTTTTTTCTATTTAACAACTTATACTTTTTAGTTGCAACCTACATTATGGCAATACATGATTTCCTCAATCTAGTTGTTTTGCGGGATACATGGCGTAAAGCCATGCATCCGCGTATCGCTTGTACTAAAGGCTTGTAAGACACCACTGCTAGTAATTTTTGCACAATGAAAAAAAAGTTATCCCTCTACTAAAGGTTTTATCCCCTTGCATAAGTTGTTAGTGTAATATGAAAAATACTTTTTCCGATGCCGTCATCTGTTGAGGTTAAAATTAATTAACAAATCTTTGATTGAAGAAAAATTATACCTTTTACTTCGAACGCATCATTACAATACAAATAAAATCTTTTAAATGAAGCTTTGAATAATTGTTACAGCTCTAATGGAAAAATCCAACTTAACACAGCCTACCTTTGGCCATAGAACAATGCACGCCGGTGGTAAAAAACCCTGATATATCCAGTATCAGAACGGGCTGCTCAGTTGAAGTTGCGTTGTCAGCTACGTGGTTTTGAAAAAATTTAATATTTTCAAATATCCACATTCTTTCTCAACCAGAAAACCAACTACATCGGCCTGTCTGGGGCCTAAGAGTCGAAAGGTCTTATGTAAATGGGCGACATTAGTTTTCTTTCAAATTATGAATTATTTTTATTTCAAATTTGATCAATACGATCACACTTCGTGCGAGGATCTGTTCAGTGATTCAGATAATACATAAATATATTTTTTTTATTAAGAAATACTTTGTTTACAACACTGTTTAATATATAAATATCAACATGTTTCGGAAGCGAAGCTTCCCTCATCAGGATACACAGTACACTAAAATACAAATATTAAAATAGTGGTGTAAACAAAGTATTTCTTTTTCTTGTATCTTTTCGGCATTCACTATATAGCAATTTCTAGACATTTTGTTTGTAAGTTTTATTTATTATGTATTTAAATCAAAAATAGTGTACCAGACGTGTCCTGGCACACAAGCGAACTGTAGAGGCCTGCTGATCCCAATCTACAAAGTGGTCTGGAGGGGAGGGGGTGGCGACCTATCGTTCCCTTTTGCAAGAGGGAACGACGACGATTTCTGTATCACTTTGCCTTCTGCACAAAAATCCTTTTTGTGCAGAAACTCCTGCGGCTGTACAAATCAGTTTGCACAATACACACTTTTGTGCAAACTCGGATTCTGCTCTGCGTGCCTTGTCCGTGATGAAGCGAGGGTCTGGTTCCTTGGGCGTTGGTATTCCGGGGGGTGGTCTAAGGGTCAGCGGGGGTTCAATGAAGAAGAAGGCAGGTCGGTTTCAGTAGAGCGAGGTAGAGCGGTCGGTGGAACAGAGGTGATATCGGTCTGAGCGTCGCTGGATGACTGCCGATTTTTCCGTTATCGGCCTGTATTCAAATACCTAAATAATTTTTTTTTTTGATTTTACGGATTCTTTCGTAATCCTCTACCTAGCTGGGGCTTATGCAGATACCCCTCATGTTTTCTAGCTAACTAGTACTGCGTCTCCCTCCCACCGCGTCATCTCGCTCTGTCATCTTTATTCATTCAAACTTATGAGTGGTCTGGGGGAACATGCTCATCCCCAGACCACCCGACATATACAAAAATATCGGGAATCGGGCCTGTGTGAACAACATTTATTTTCCACACGACCCGATTCCCTTACAAGTCACGATTATTCCCAAAATACAAAAATGGGCGGCAAAGCGTCCGATACAAATAGCAAAAGTACAAAATAAATAAAACTTACAAACAAAAAGTATTTCTTATTAATTTTATTAATAATGACACAACAAAATTAATTTTTTATGTTGTCAATTTTTTTATATTTTAAAAATTTAAATTTTTATTAAAAAAAAATTATCAAAGAATATATAAATAAGCATTGAAAATACAAAATATAGTTTAAGTATAAAAATGTTTACAGAAAAACAGTTTAAAATACAAAGTGACATACTAATTATTATATTTTGTAAACTATTTAATTAATTAGTCAAAATAAAGTTCAGGGTTTTATTTAGCACCGGTGTTCACAATATTGACACCGATGACGGAAAAGACTGAAAAGTTACGTCTGTCAATCAGTGGTTTTGTAGTGGGTGGTTGATATATTCGGTTCAGCCGTTAGTTAGAGTAAATTTCCTAAAAAAAAGTAATGAAACAACGAAATTAGTTCGAATTTCAAAGTCTGGCGGAGATTTACCCAAGTGTCGAAGTTGTGAGTGCATATTATGGCGATGGGAGAATAATATAGAATTTCTTTCTTGAGCAGACAATCATCTTCATCTTCATTGGCTTGTTTAGGGCCTATAAGTCGAAAGAACTTATGTAAATTGAAGCGAAACTAGCAGTCCACAATGGAGTGCTGATGCCAACCGTGATGTATGGCAGTGAGGCATGGAACTGGCAGAGGAAGAATGAAAGTAGACTGAATACTGTAGAAATGAGATCTCTGAGACGAATGTGTGGTAAAACCATGTATGATCGCGTGAAAATGTTGAGATTCGTAAAGAATGCAATGCTGATGTTTGCTTAATGAGCAAGGTTAAGAAAGGGACGCTTAGGTGGTTCGGGCATGTAGAGCGAATGAATAATGAAAGGAGTGTAAGGAGAATATATGACGCGAATGTGAATGTAAGAAAAAGCCGGGGACGCCCGAGGAAGACATGGCACAATCAAGTTAATCAAATACTTGAGTCGGGACATGCCAGAAGTCGGAATAACAGAAGAGAATGTATGAGACGATGTATGAATGTGAATGAAGCAAGAAGTGTATGCCAAGATCGAGTAGTTTGGCTGTCCGTCCTCTCTGCCTACCCGGCGTGATGGTTAGTTAGGTAGTTAGTTTGGCACAGATTACACATCGAACCATATAGGGCCGGTTTGTGGGTAACGTAAATCATTGCTAAAACTTAAGCTTTTTAAAGTGGCGGAAACACGAGCGGGCAGCCCATTGCTAAAAAAAGCCATGGCGTTGAAAGGTTCGACCATCCGGTCGTCCTTTCCTAAAGTTGGTAGGCTTGACTTTAGGAAAGGACCACCGGATGGTCGAACTTTTCGACGTCATGGCTTTTTTTGTATCGGGCCGCGCGCTCGTGTGGAAGGCCTATAATTTGGCCGCTTTAGCCGATAATTGGAACTAGTTCCGGCGCTGTGACCACTGCCAGCTACTAGTGACAAATCCCATCTCTAAAATTTGATATTTACGTAAATAATTGAATTTCGAATTTAGGTAAATTCGTAAATTGCCTACTTTTACAAGTACGGACTTCGATGATTCATCGATGAGGAATGTCGATGATAATTAGTTGATTAGGGATGATTTTCAATCTAAACTAGTCTAAAAAGAGGAACTTTCAAAGATTCCACGTGAGACCATAGTTTGTTTTCAACGGTTAGTTCGTCATAATTTTATGAATTGATTCCAGTAAAATAAATACTATTAACAATTAGGTTATTTGCATATGGAACCATGCCGATTGGTGTGTGGGATTTTATCAAAAATCAGCTCTTAAATAAAAACCGCTTTAAGAGGAACGGCTGCGCGGCCTGTTTCATACAAAACTTAATTTTGGATTTCAGGCCAAAATACTCACCCAAACCTAATGATTTTTTTTCATTAATAGTATAGTAAATATCTAGTACGGATTAGAAGTAATTTATTTATTTTTGTTATTCATTATGAAATATATGTCATGAAAGGAATTGATTTTTCGTAATTTTAGAGGCACCTTTAACAATTATTTGGGGGCTAACGGTGATTTACAAAAAAGTTTTACCCCGTCTGCTTTGAAAATATAATGAAATATAAAATATTAAAAAAAAAAAAAATCATTATGGTGGACTTTAAAGTAAATTAAAAACTGTCGTACATAATTTAAAATATCGACCCGAAAAACCATTTTTTTTTTAAATGATTTGTTTTTATATTTTTATTTACGTAATCATATTTACATAGCAAATATGATAATTAAAAAAAAAAAAACGATAAACCCGAAAATAATTTTCTAAGTTACTTCTAAAATTATGAAAATCGAGTTTTTATCATTTTTATCATAATTTAAAACAAAAATAAATAAAATACTTCTCATACGTACTAGATATTTACTAAACCTTTAGTTTAAAAAATATATCATTCAGTTTGGATGGGTATTTTGGCCTCAAATTCAAAAAAATAAATTATGTATGAAACACGCAGCTCAACCGTTCCTCTTAACATGACAAGATGGTTGTGCAAAGAAATCGTCAAACAGTGCTTGTAACCAGTTCCAGCACTAGTATCCTGCTAGTATGTTAGAAAATAGATTGTTTTCAATGGTTAGTTAGTAATAATTTCATGAATGATGCACAGATTTCAGCAAAAAAAAAAAACTATTCATTGTTAGGTTGCTCGCATGAGGAACCATGTGGGTTTGTGGAGAGAATTTTATCAAAAATCAACACGTAAATAAAACCCGCGTAAAAATAAACGGCGGCAGTTGACGTTTCATACATCGCGATGACGGTTTTGCAAAGAAAAAAGAAATACGTTCCTTTATTAGAATCGTAGACAAAACGAGTAATACTGGTGATTTCTATATTGTCTATGCTTACGACCTATGAACGGATTTTTGCTAAGCTCTTCAAAAAACCTTTATCTTGGACTGATAAACCGGCCCATAATAAAGAAGATCACAAAAATACAAATACTTAATAATTTCTAATACAACAAAATTATACCATCTTCATTTCATTTCGATCAAATTAAATGATAATATACAATGCAGGCAGTGCAAGAGAGACTGAGCCCTGTATTTTCATTGGCTTCCACCGGGCTAGAACACTGTCTTCTATGCAAATTGCAAATCATTTTAAAGAGCGCACTTTTGAATCTCTTTGTGTACACCGGTACTAGTTCAAAATAGGTCGAAATAGTTTGGGGCGCTCGCCCTCAGTGCCCCGTTACCCCCCGTTAGGATACATTACACCACCACACAATCGAGAATCTCTTTAAAATGTTTCTACTGTTCGTGGAAGGCATTTCTATCGTGTATTCTTTATTACATGCTTCTAAAACTATTCGTTCTTTTATGTATTTATTCGGTCGAGCCGCTTAGTTTAAAGAGTGGATTTCCCACGAAAAGTAATGAAACGACGAAATTAGTTCGAATTTCAAAGTCTGGCGGGGATTTACCCAAGTGTAGAAGTTGTGAGCGCATATTGTGGCGAGCGAAATGGAAAACGAATATAATCTACCTATAATATAATTCTAGCCTCTTCTCGGGCGGCGGAGGTGAAAAGCGGAGACCGTCTTACAAGGGCTAGCTATTTGGCCACTTTGCTTAGCGTCTTTGTTGTAAGGAACAAGGCACCCGGCGTTTTGCGGAAACCTTTGAACACATTTAAATAGCTTTAAAGATTCCTGTAACCGCATGACGCTTTATTATGATAGTATTTCTGGAAACTGACGAAAGAACATATAAAGAAACGAGTAGGTACTTATACAGGGTGTATCAGCACGTACCCGACAGCCTTTAACCACCGTTTCCTATATGTATATTTGGAACTAAAAATGCAGATGATATTTTGTTTGCTGTCTGATGAAATAATTTTTAATCACACGTCGCCACTGATTACACTGCCACGCGTCACAGCGGATCACGTGATATGCGCCCCGTCTCGTCGGAGTACATGTAACGAGACGGAGTGCGAATCACGTAGTACGTTAGGTTATACCCAGTGGCGACGAGTGGTGGAATTGTATTTGGTTGTTTTTAATTTTTTTAATTCACATTTATTACTCCAAATATTTGCAGGAATCGCTTGGTAAGTCTGTCAGGTACGTGCTGATATATCCTGTATATACAACACATAAGTAAAGTTACTATTTCGCTAAGCCTTATCAGTATTTAATGTCTCGGGTGAAACAGGGTTGTAATTCTGGTATTTGCATACCAACTCGTTTTCGCCTCAACAGTCGCAACTCTGTTATTACGATTTTTTTTTTCTTAACGAATAAACAATATGGCGTCTTGAGTTTTTATGAAGATTACATTGAAATTTCAAAGATCCACTTCTCATGATGGAATGAACGTAACGACATAAAAAATATCTCAGTTGCCTTAGAAATTTCAGACAAATAAAGCTGTGCGAATTTTATGACGCTAAAGTTCATTGATCTCATATACGGTTTTAAAGAAAACAGTTGATGATGGAAATGACGTAAAGAACTGAAAACTTGGCTTGAAGTTTTGGCCTAAAAACTCCAAACATAAATTTCTGCGCAAATGTATTGATGCCGACAGCGTGCCGTTTCTATTTCTATTGCAGTAGACAGCTGTGAGAGAGACGGAAACACTTGTATCACTTAATGCGTTTAAATATTGAGATGAATTGTTTGTTGGTGGGTGTACGCACAAAATATGAAATGGAATAAATTGTTACTGTAAGTTTAAATGAAAGCTCAAGCCATTCAAGAAACTTATAAATATACTGTACATCTTAGTTTTTCAATAATGTATTGTATTTTTATAGGTTGAAGGACTTCAGTTTTATATATACAATAATAATTTCATAATTCGTGTTTATACCTGCCAACAAACAATTCATTTCAATATTTAAAAGTATTACG
The DNA here is from genome assembly GCA_022606495.2 of Halesus radiatus. NCBI lineage: Eukaryota > Metazoa > Arthropoda > Insecta > Trichoptera > Limnephilidae > Halesus > Halesus radiatus. Next base: position 57,621 of record JAHDVE020001382.1, read on the forward strand.
TGCTAAAAGTGTATAAAAAATCAATTAGCGCCATCTGCGAGCGAGTAGTACATTTAGTTTAGCCTTAAGTTAAAAAAACGCTTTTAAAATATTCTTACAAATTTATTAATCGCACATTACTAATATTACAAAAGCATTGTAAATAAACGTAAAATTCCACAATCTCGTCGTCATTTGACTCACTCGACGATATGTTAAATGCGGAACGGTAAAACAGAAATCTGCAATATCGACAATTTCATGGCCGTAAATATACTGACATCAGCAGACCCGTCTGTGAGTCCATGCAGCGAGACATCACGCAACATTACAAGCATTTTCGCTGCACCCGATTCAAAATCACCTGACAGCGCATTAAGTTGTTCACACATTCTTGATTACATGCAACTATTATTATAGATTGACAATATGTCAATATTACGTTCAAAGAGCATGTACAAAACAATGGCGAATTAAAATCAAACAGTGTAGTTACTTCTAGCAGGAAAATGTATAAATTTATTTCTTATCGATATAAACATGATTCAATTTTGAAGAGATAATTGGATTTTGCTAAATCAGGTGGATCTTCAACTGTGGTATTTAAAAAAAAATGGTTATGGCGATGCAATGCGAAGTAATGTAAAATCATATGTTTTTGATGTGAAAATATGATCGCCTAGAAATGTTATGAATATTTTCAGTATATGCTGCGGGTAGAACACATCTTGATGTTTGATTCAATAGAGAGAATTTTTTTATAAGCTTAGAAAAAAATAAAGTAAAGCCATAAAAATACTTTCACGTGTCAAATCTTCTACTTAAACTCCTTTTCGGATATGGTTTTATTGCATGCTAGCTATGTGAATTAAGTTTTTTTAAATAAAGTTATGAAGTTGTGAATTCTTGCTTGTCGTTTGGGAGCCATAATTGTATTGACAGTAAAAGTAATGCCTTGTGACGACTCTTACTATCTCTAAACAATGAAATAAAGAAACATTCATTTGAAAATTTTTCTTCATTCCAAACATTTATTTTTTCAAAATATTTTCTTTAATAAGGTTCTTAAGTATGTAACGATTTGCGTTTTCCGTTTTGAAAATATTCTACCCAAACAAACCTTCTTATTTTGAATACGTAATCTGTGGCTAACCAGAGCGGTAAATCTATGGGCTAACCTCAATACAACATGGCGGGTTCAATGTTTTTCATACTAATTTTAAAAGGTTATGGCAACAGTTTTGCACATTGAATTTCATTCACTTTATTACTCTCGAAACCTTCCCGGCACTAATATTTTCAGTGAAACTGGTCAAAAAATTTTCGAGAAAATCGGAGACAGACAAACATTTTCATTTTTATATATGATATATAGATTGTGGTAAATTAAGTTGTTTAGAGTATGACCGGAAAACATTTTAATATATACTTTTTCAATATTGGTAAAATGTATCAGGATACAAAGTATATATATGACGGAAGCTTCTCTTCCGAAAAATGTTGATATTTATATATGAAATAATGGCTAACAAAAAATATATTTTATTAATTTGATTTTAATATTTGTTTCTAAGTCTCACAAAATAAAATAAACACCTACCTACGTGAAAACAGGCGGCCGGTGTTAAGCGGGAATTTCAACCTTATCGCCACATGCGTAAGGAGTGCGTGATTTCATTCGAATTTTACGTATTGGTTTCCATTATTAAAAAAATAAACAAACTTGTACATTTTGACGCTTTATCATTTGTTGAGGTTAGGTCTATGAAAGTGTTGGCTAATCTTCAAATTAAAAAAAATGCTAGTTCGTGAGTAAATCATTTTAGAGATTTCCTTCAGACATTGAATGGATTTTCCCGTGAATCAGGGGAAGCGTGCGTGTGATACAGTCTTGGACCACTTCGTCCGGGGATGCTGTGAGCCGCGGCGGGGCGCATGCGCGCGGTCCGCGGGCCGCGGGCCCCACGCGCAGCCGCGCCCCCCCCCACGTGAATGGGCCGCTCCGGGGCCAGTGAATGGACGCCCCTGCCGCGAACACGCCGCGATCAATTGCCGAGAGCGATATTAAAAAAAAGGCGTTCCTACATCATCTATGGACGCGACATCACTAATTCCCAATTCAAAAAATATCGTTCCATAATATACGCAACGTTCACAGAGTGTTTTAAAAAAATATTAAACAGTTTTACCACCATCGCAATGTGGTTTATTTAACGCGCGTGCTGGGGGTACCTACCCACTCTTGAGAAGAATCTCTCTCAGTAAGTTGACTCCGTATGATTATTCCGTGATAAGCGAGAGATTATTGTTTGTGGAACGGTTTTATTTTCCCACACTTTACTAAAAATGCTGCATAAATTAAAATTTAATTACTGTGAACGATTACAATAAACAGATTTTTTAAAAATCATTATAATTTGAGTGTTTTGAATTTATTTTTTGAAAACTGTAGTTGTTTTAATAATTCGTTGTGATTGAAGTAAGCCGCTAAATAATAATGTCTCGTGCGGTTAGAGGCTGATAGTTATGATGAGTGAGAAGAACAATCATCGCAGTTGTATGGATCCCGACAAAGTAATGAACTTGAGATTTAAACCAAAGTCAAGATTGCGAGTTTGTGATTTAACTCCAGAAACTCAAGGTTTATCATGCAAGAACTCCCCCCTGAAAGAGGCTTCGATAAATATATGGTAAGTCTGCTCTACTTACCTTAAAATTTATTGCAAATATACCATGTTATGTCAATGACATTTAAAATTGCTTGTGAAAATTATGGGTGCAGGTAGGTACCTGTTTTACCGCTTCCAAAGTTAAGAACTAAACACAAAATTACCTCAACTCAAATAAAAATAAGCAAAATGTTCGGAAGCAAGATGTTTGATTTTGATATGTTGCGTGTAACATGTTTTTAAATTATATTGTTAAATAAATATATACCTTACAAGTTTATTGTTTTAAGACCTTACATCGCACTACATAATATAGTGAAGTAAGTACAACTTGCCTCATAAAGTAATATAATATAATATATTACCTTCCACGATATAATTTGTAGGTGCAGTTAGATATTAAAGATATCGGCACTACATAAATTAAAGGTAGGTACTATCATACTAAACGTATTGTACAGGTCTGTCTTTATGCACGTTTGTGATGTAACATTCTAAATGAAACCTTCTAACCATCCGTAATTTGAAAAATGTTTTTTCGACTTAATAATGAGTGGAAAAACATATATTCACAATTTTTCAAGGGTTCAAATCAGTATTCATTGCCCATATTTATTGATAACATTAATCTAACATTGATATTATTAGGGCATAAAGCAAAAAAAAAAACTGTTATTCTTAATATAACAAAAGCGTATTTGTCCCAAGTAATAGGATTTGTCAAAGGGTTATTAAACATAAAAAAAAAACAAATTTGGAGCAACTTAAAAAAAAATTGAAAACGAAGTAGGTACTTTTCTGCAAATGATTCTGAAATTCTGATTTCAAAATTCGAATATAGATCGAAAAAGTAATTTTATATCGTTTATTAAACGTAGAAGATCGTATTCATGAAGATACAAGCATTCTCAAAACACCCTCCTTCATAGTGATTTAATTGCTAGCCTGTGATGATATGTGTACTTAAAACAAATGCTGCTACAATTTACTGATATATTACCACCTCGTTTATACGTATTTCATTGATATTTTATGACTGTGTGTCAAATGTATTTCATATTTGAACTGACACGTTTCACTGTACACAATTAAATAAATAAATAAGATAATAGTCTAGTGCATGATTTATCTACATAAATATACTGTACAAAACTAGTTTATCGTTTTTAGCATCACATTCTTACATAAAAGTGGGAAATAAACCACGTAATTAATACGTGTATACATACTTAAAATGAGATAGATTAGAACGAAAAAGCGTAAATCACCTCTCTTCAAATGAATTTACTTTATTTTTAACATGGGTTCTTCATCTTTCAATGTATTTCTTGAACTGACCGTTCTACTTCTGATTCTTTGGTTTTGCTCCCAACACCCCTTCTCTCCCAGCCTCTCCAGGTTGACCAGTGCTTTGTCCTTGAAGCTGTTAAGGTTTTCTCAAACGTACGGTTGTTTAGTGAATTTAGTAATTTTACCCCATGAAGAGCGCTCCATAAAACCCCCGTCCGTATACCTGATACTACCCGAGATCGAGTCCGAAATAAATTCCATATTTGCGTTATGAATTCAGCATCTATGGGGCTTACTGTCTCAAGGAATAGTTCGTACGTTGTCATTCTCGTTCTGCTTCGGCGGGAAACCGTGCCGAGCGTGCAATTCTCCAGAATCTATCTATTCACATAGCGCAGCTATATGAAGATTCGCTGACAACAAATTTGCGCGGTATATCATTTTGCTAGAATCAGCAGTTTTTTATTTTATTTCTGTAGCTATTGTGTTTTAAGTCGTTATTAAAACAGGTTAATTACTAAAGATGATACTTTTTGTATGAAAAAACAAACAGTAAAGTTTTTTACGTAAATAGTGATGTTCGTATTTAAAAATATATTTGTAACCTTTATTACAATATATTATTCTTTTGCCGCGGACGTTTTAATGAATTGCGGAATTGTTTCTTCTTGCTAGGTTGCTAACTTCTGGTATAGCGATATGATGAAATTACTTTAGATTCAGCGTAAAATATATATAATATGGAAAAAGTTGTTTTTATTATACGCAACGTTTTTTTTCTCAATTTTTAATCTCCGATTGAACTCCCAATGACATAGGTCATGAACCGCCACTGCCTTGTAGTGTTATCTTGGTCTACCTAAAGTCGTAGTACTAGAGCTATTCTGTTTCTCTTTAAGGAAAATTCCTTAAATTTTTCCTTACGCTTAATGACTTCTTGCCAAACTCAGGATTTCCGGAGAAACAAAGTTATAAAAATTCCAAGCAGATTGTTAAGAGATTATTTTGAAACATAAATTGATGAAATATCTTCAAGTAACGCAAAGGTTTGAACAAAAACTTAAATAACCAATTACATTATATTATAATGCATTTTAATCAATTTTTATTTTTATTTTTAACAAGCATAAATAACTATGCATTTTAACAAAGAATTACGAAAAATGTACCTATCTCACTAGGTAGTAATGACATTTTATTCTGTGACTACTTCTAAAAGTGACATTTGCCGCCGTGGTATATCTATGCCGCCGCTTGCCGTTGTGCATTGTTTTGTTTACCGTTTAGAAAATTTCAACATCTATAATATTAATACGTAATAATAATAATTAGGCTATTATCTTATTAATAACGGAGTTGGTAACTTACTCATAGTATAGTTTTTCCTTGTTAAAACTACGCCAACACTGATATTTTTAATTAAGGTCATTCGCTGAATGACAGCTGACAGCCGTCATCCGAGAGAACCGAAAGCGCAGTTAAGCAATAAGTCTTTAAGCCTAAGGAAAAGGATAAGGAATTTTCCTTAAAAAGAACCAGAATAAGCCTTCAGGTGCCTTGGCTTCCTGCACCGCCTTAATGGTTCTATCCTCCTCTCTTCGGCATACATGACTGGTCTACTAACTTCCACAAGATACATATTTCTTGGTTTGGCTATGTCTCTACGTTTCTACTACGATACCCAGTCTTGGGTAAAAGTTCACCCCGCCGGTATTATTTTCTAATCACATTATTAATTTACTTCAACCTTATAAACCTCATTAAAAAATATTTTTTAATCATTGAATCGAAATGAAATATGAAACCGAAAAGACACCGAAAAGAAATAGATAACAGTAGCAACTGGGACTCGAAGCCAGGACCTCATGGTCTATTCAGTTGTTACCGTTATCTTTTTCTTTCTTGTGTCTTTTCAATTTCATGTTTCATTTTAGAGTTGTTAACATTATCTTCTTTGATTAAAACACATCTTAATTTACTGTTCATACTTCTTCGACAATGATAATGATGTATATATATTACGTAGTTTCGTATTTTTTTAATGGTTTTTATTTAATTATTTTAATCATTTCCTAGGATCGAAATACTGTTCTCTTGAACTATTACCAAGTGTTAAAGAGATACCTACTATAGTAAAATTTATTTAAAAATTATTATTTTGTTTAATCATTGAAGAAGATAATAATTATACAGATAAAGACACAAAAAAACGGTCGCAACCGGAACTTGAACCCAAATCCTCTAGTGTTGCTGGAATAAGCGCCTCTACCAATTGAGCTAATGAGGCCTAATCGATATCATATTCCCAAATTAAAATTATTGTAACGATATAAAGTCTTACTTTCAGACTTCAGCAGTAGGTGAGTGAGACAGCAACGGTATATTGTATAAAGGGAATAAAACAGTCTCACTCACCCTCCCCTTACCGCAGACAGCAATTGAGTTAGACGATGGTCATCCATTTGAATATCGTGTCAATAAAGTCTTACAATCGGCAGAAGGGCTATTTCTTCTTAATGAACCACGAATTCCCCAAGGCCATCAAACAGAAATAAATAATATCGGCGCAGCCGGTTGGATGTGGAAATCTATTAATTCCATACAGCAAATAATGCATAGAGGTGGCTTAACACGCCAGGGGAAGAAACCAAAAGGTGTGCTGCCAATTCAAGTAAAAAGGTTCGGCTTGTTTAAAAAATGGAATGTATTGTTAGAGTATTTACTTTGACCTTTTTTATAAATGCTTTGTAATTTGCTAACCGCAGTCAAAGTCACGCGAAACAAACGTGGACGGTAGTGAACCAAAGCTGGTGCCAAAATAGGTGTCACGTTACCTATGCCTCCAGCCTTCGAAATCGGACTAAGGCTAAGTCTATTAATTCTGACGTCATCTTCTTCAACCATTAAATATTGAAATGAGGTTAATGAGCTTCAATAAGTTATTCCTAACAAATTGAATAATCCATTTGTGTTTAATGGTTCCATGATAAATGAACACACGTATGTAAAAGTGATATAAAGTCATTATAAGTACGAAAAAATACCCTAATCTCACCTAATCTATTTAATCTCTTTTTTTTTTTCTTTGAACAATAAAAAATAAATAAGGATTGGATTTTTAAACAATTTATTAGTTAGGTTATACTAGATTTAGTTAAGTTTTCGGGGTATTTTTTTTTTCGAACGTTTAATGTCTATATTACTTTTAAAAAGTGTGCCGATTCATACGTGTGTTGATTTATCCGGTCACTGTATTTAATACGCAGAACTCCACTTTTTTCAACAGTTTAACTAACTAACCAACTAACCATCACGCCGTTTCCCCTCAGGGGTAGGCAGAAAGGACGGACCGCCAAACAACTCGATCTTGGCATACACTTCTTGCTTCATTCACATTCATACATCGTCTCATACATTCTCTTGCATTATTCCGACTTCTGACACGGCCCGACTCGAGTATTTGATTCACTTGATTGTGCCATGTCCTCCTCAGCCGTCCCCGGCTTCTTCTTCCATTCACATTCGCGTCATATACACTTTTTTCTTCGTTCATTCGCTCTACATGCCAAAAACATCTAAGCAACAGTTTATTTTAGTTTATTATAACTACGTACGAGTATACTTACGTATTATTTTAATCAGAAACTATTACATTTTAATTAACCGCACAACTGTACCTACTGTTTATGTTTGCTCCGATAAACAACAATGATTACCCAGTATTCAAAAACTGCCTTTTTTAAAAAATTTCAATATATTTTATATGAAATATATCCGTAATAAATTATAATACATGAAAATTTAAAAAAAATAATATTTGGTAACCTACATATAATTTTACTTCTTTTTTGCTCATGTACTTATATATATGTATTTAAAAGCGGCTATTGGGATTGTATTAACATTTAAGGTCTCGTTGGTCGCGCACTGTCTAAATTGTTTAGAAAGATAATAAAATATTCATTATAATAGCAATACATTCTGGAAGCGCTATACCCCTGGCCGCTAGAGGCGCGGGTGTAGCATGCCGCCAGTATTTTGATGTCTATGATATATGATTACACGCATAGCTTTGACAATAATTTATTAAGAATACATTTCAAAGAAAATCTATTAAAATGTATGAAAAAAACAAATTCGTTGAACTCGGGCCGCTAGATGGCGCTAGTGTAGCATATTGCCATCAAATGTCAGGAGCTGGAGGTATTATCATTTAAGAACGTTTCTTGTTAGTTAAATAAATTCGTTCGTGTTCAAACGCACTATTTAATAGAGAGATGTATGGAAAAATTCAGGAAAATTTAATGTGCAGTGGGTATTCAATGTTGAAACATGAAATCCCCATACAATGGAAAGAGTCAAGGCTGGCGATGGAATAATAATGGTAGCGTGCCGCCGTGAGTTAACCTTGACTGCATTTAATTAGACATTACAGCGGCAGTTTATATTGTTGTGCAATTGAGTGTAATCTGGGAATTGAGACCGGCGTTCATAGAAGTCAAGAGAGAGATTATTCAATTACCTAAAATAGACTATTGCTTTGGAAGGGCCTCAAAAATGGCCATAAACATCACTTTGCACTATTAGAACTAGATACAAAAAAGGTTATTACTATCTAATGAGTTGGGTACCCTTTTTATAAAACGTGATTCTTCGATGAAAAGCTTATTTATAAAGAAAATAAGAATGTATTAAAATGACTTATAATATAATGTACTTGTTTTTAAAAGTATTGGTTCAAAATCTTATGTCACTTGAAGATATTTCATCAATTTGGGTTTTCAAATAATCTCTTAACAACCGATTTAGTATCTTTTTACTCACTTATCATTTGTCTCACCGGAATTCCGCAGTTAATCAAGAAGTCTTTAACCCTAAGGAAAAACGTAAGGAATCTTCCTTGAAAAGAACGGGAATAGCGCCCCAGGTACCCCGATTCGCTCACACGTTCCATGGAAAAGTTATGGTTGTTCTGTACAACGTTGAAACTGCTAACGATTCTGTCAGCCGCTCTGGTGTCTAGTTTGGTTGACTAATAGACACCAGTGAAAATAAGGCCCTTAGTGTCGGGGCTGGGTGTTTGGTGGTTAATAGGATAAGTGGCTAGTAACAACATGCATGCGAAAAAAAAGACTTCACTGGTGACCGAAATGCTATCTAGATTTTATACTTCAAATAAGTTCAGGGGCCCGATTCCAGTTCTTTGTATAAGGATAAACTGTCTTTATCCATAGACTGAAATACATTCCTTAAAAAATTAGATATTTGTGTTGTTTTAACAACAAGAAAATCTCACTATTTTCTTAAGTATTGACTTTAAACGTTATTAGTGAGTCATTGGTCGCACAATAATGGTATTAAATGAACCGAATTAACGAAATTGCGATGTTTGTAAGTATCTATGCCAAAAGCCTGAAATGTCAGATACAAAAGATTTGAATTCTAAAATTTCCAATAAACTACACGTGTTAAATGCGTGTGATGCACCTATAATTTGTAATAATACTACGAAAGTTAAACCACAAACTTCTTTAAGGGGAACGTCTGCGCGGCCTGTTTCATACAAAACAAAACAAAATTAATTTTAGATTTGAGGCCAAAATACTCACCTAAACCTAATGATCTTCTTTTTCATCAAAAAGTATAGTAAATATAATAATAATAATAATTGGATTACTTCTATAGCGCCGTTTTCGTGATAAAATCACCTCAAGGGCGCTTTACAATTAATTAAATAACATATACAACCAATACCTTACAGTTAAACTTTATTACTAATGGCTTATAAGTAAGACTTATGGCTAGGGACTAACTACTGAGACTTATAATTAGTGACTTACATCTATGGCTTATAGGTAGTCACTTACCAACTAAAAGTTATAGCTAGTGACAATTTAAACTTAAGTAGGCATAACTAGAATAAAAACCTAACACATATATAAACCTAGTACCTATTTAAAACTAATACATATCTATGACCAAGTGCATATTGTGTATACAATACTTCAAAATGACGTACAACTATGGCTTAAAACTAGAGTCTTACAACTAACATACCTATTTATAATAATATAAATACCTGTATGATTATTGCTCGTGCTGTCAGTGGTAAAGCACACAAAAGTGTAATAATTTGTAATAATAATAAAATGTAATAAATAAACTGTAATAATAATAAAAATTATGTGTAATAATAATAAAATGTAATAAATAAAGTGTAATAATAATAATAAAGTGTAATAATAATAAAAAGTGTAAATATCTAGTAAGCATTAGAAGTAATTTATTTATTTTTGTTTTATATTATGAAATACAGCATATTTAGATAGATAGATTTTAGAGGCATCTTTAACAATTATTTGGGGGCTAACGGTGATTTTAAAAAAAGTTTTACCCCATAAGCTTAGAAAATATAATGAAATATAAAACAATTTTTTTTTTAATATTAAAAAAAGCATTATGGTGGACTTTAAATAAAATTAATAACGATCAATTTACGTTGGAACACAAATTTGCCCTACATAATTTAAAGTAACAACTCGAAAAAACGTTTTTTTTATGTTTTTTTTTAATATGTTTATTTACATAATCATTTACATAAAAAATGATAATTAAAAAATATATATATAAACCGCAAATAATTCTCTAAGTTGCCTCCAAAATCATGAAAATAGTTTATTTTTCATGGCATATAATTTAAAACAAAAATAAATAAAATACTTCTCATCCGTAGTAGGTATTTACTAAGCCTTTAATAAAAGAAATATCTCATTTAGTTTGGATTGGTATTTTTGCCTCAAATCCAAATTTAAGTTATGTATGAAACAGACAGTCCAGGCGTTCCTCTTAAGCCAAATGTATTTAACCCTAAGGATAAGAACAATGTCCAATCCTTAAAAAAAATCGGAATCGGGCAACAGGAACCACTCGTTAAAGTTTATCGGTTATGTTTTGATATACCTTGTACGAGTATATTATACACGATATAGTAAAAAATTAATATCCTGTCATGTGACAGTGTATTATTTCTACAGGTGAATAATTTTATTTAAAAAAAACCTGGTTTTGATTGCAGGTCATTATTTAAATTAGGAGACACGTTTTGACAAATGAAATTACATGCAGTAGTGATGACGATTGTGCACTTAAACGGATTCAGAGATTCAATTTATAAAAAAAATACTACAAATACACTGTTGCGTTTGGCAACTACATTGACTAAAGACTAAACAAAATTTCTTCCAAAGATGTGTAGTTATTATTTTTTTTAATTTAATTTAAATAAAATTTAATAATGTTATTATTAAGTTCTGCGAGTATTTTCAGTTTTTTTTATTATTGTGACAGCTTTTTCGGCGTTTAAGGCAATTTTAGAACTGTGGTTAATCCACATTGTGACGACTTATTTATATGATTTTATTTACTCCCACCCCATTCTAATTTGGACGGGTTTTTAAAAGTGATAATGATTTATAATCGGTAAAACCGATTTAGTTAGAAAACAATTAAAATTCTGAATTCTGTAAGGTTTTCACATTAAATTTTCACAGAACATAATTTTTTTTGGATGAACTTATTGAAAGGTTATAAACCTCATTCTAATATTTAATCATTGAAATATTATCAAATCTTAAATGAATAATTAAAAAGGTGACGGTTGCTGTGTCTTTACGGAACTACCATTCTAACTACTGCGCTAATGAGACCTAATTATTTTCCCACATTTTTCTGTTACACTATCTGGAATGAAAATAAATTTGGGTAGAATCTTGTAATCATGCAGAAAGATATCAGCCAAAAATATGGGAATTAATTGAAGATGATATCAGTAATTCTTAAATTGGGGAATGATATCGATAGAGTTACCAAATTACAAATAAGTAAATCATTTATAATCCCAAAACATGTTTGATCGACGTTTATAAAAATCAATGTAAGTTTGTTTGTATCTTTGTTCTCGATGTTCTCGAAAATCACTAGACCGGTTTCGCTGAAAATATCACAGTTTGTTCTTATTAGTGCCGGGAAGGTTTTGAAAGTAGTTTAAATGAAATCCAATATTTAAAAGTGTTGCCATAACGTTTTAAAATTAGTATGAAAAACATGCAACCCGCCATATTTTTTTTTAGGTTAGCCTATAAATACAACACTCTGGTTAGCCACAGATTGCATATTCAAAGAAGTTTTTGTTGGGTAGAGTATTTTAAAAATGTAAAACACAAGTAGGTACCTATATAAGAACTCTATTATTTAGATATGCTTTGAAAAAATAAACGTTCGGAATGAAATAAAAAAAATTCAAATAGTTTCTTTGTTTAGAGATAGTTACTTTCGCTGTCAAATCATTTATGCACCCTAATGACAACCAAGAATTCACAACATCATAACTTTATATAAACCCGAGCAAGGCCGGGTAAATATCAGCTAGTTTCAAATAAAATATTGCCTTAGAGTGCATCAAGGTAAATGTTTACCTGTTCTGTAAATACAATGTAGATCTTTTGAAAAATATTCCAAACCATGAACCATTCAATAATCTAGTTTATTTTTTTCTAAAATTCAGAACTAGAAGATTAATATTGAAAATGAGAGGCCAAAAATCTCAATCTATATATTAAGTATAATAAAAACATAAGAGATGTGGCATGGAAGCGTGTCGATTGTCGCCGAGCTACAATCAGACCGCACGAACTATCAAGGCGGTGCTGGCGGAGCCAATGTGTGATTCGTCTGTAGGTTTGACGGACTCCGTGGTTACGATCCCTCGCTACGAATGGGATTTGAACCCGGAGGGTGCGGGTTCAAATCCCGGCGTGCGCGAGTAAATTTTATTTGTTTAAAATGTGTTATTTCACAATTAATTCATAAAAAAAAAATGTAGTATCTTTGCAGCAGGTTCTAGAGTAGTATATACTGTCAGTGTCGCCTTGCTGAAAGAACATCATTAAAAATCGAAAAGTTGCTTGAAATGGGTGTAGCCGTGTTTGGTGACCAGATCTGAATAGCTAGGTACTTTCTCATCTTCCTTCTTCTCCATCTCTTTCCCGTCCTCAATACGATAAGCCTCACAACATACCAATTGGCGATGCCATAGTCTCACTGTCACACGGTTGGGAGCAGCTGGGACTCTTGTATGGCATCACATAAAAAAAATTATAAAAGAGACAACGGTGAGGCGCCGCTGTGCTCTAGATGCGATTTGCAGTAGTATGTGAGAACGATGTTATGGACATTTCTATGGGCCCGGTTTTATACTAATAATGGTTCGTGGCATATCTTCCGTGTTTTTATTTTCTATGTCCCAAACAGACCGAAGTCACCTCATAGAAATGCATTACTTCTTCGAACAGTCGGATTTTCTTCAATGTTTTTATTTCTGTTTACAGTTGAGACTGGAGGAAATTTACCGAAGGAAATCCCTCATTCTCTTTAACGACGTTATTTCTCGGCGGTTGTATCGGTTTTCCATCTCCCCCACCTTCCCCCACCTCCCTCCCACCTCCCACCCCTCTGCTATCGCTGTAATGCAATTTCCCCGACCCTAGCGGAAATACAGGAAGAGGTAGGCGGAGCTCAATGTGGAACAGGACAATTCTCATTTTATAAGGTGCCGTAAGGAGATAATTTTCCGCTTTACGGGACGGCTGAGAACAGAAAACGAATTTTATTTTTATTTAATAAAGAGTTTTTCTGTGTTTCACAATTGACACACATCCGGAGAAATAATAGACATCCCTAATATGGGAATTAAACAATGTATTTTTTTTTCTTTCTATGAATCATTATTCAAAATATATTGGCAAGTGGCGTGCATTTCACCATGACCAAAGGTAGGTTGGGCGTAGATTTTTAAGTTCGGATATGAATAAAGCATTGAATATGGTCATTTTATGAGCATCTTCTGCTGATCGTTACGGCCAACCGAATAAATTCTCGTACGAGTTCCATTACATTTCTTTGAAATATGTCATTTTCAATTATTTTTAAACAATTCTATTTTCTTTAAATTTCTCTGTACGGTTCGGTGATTTTCCTCGGGTAGGCACACCGTTCAGCCTTTATGAACTGCACGCCACTACTGGACACATAGTTCCTATTTTCAAATCAATTTATATCTAGCGTTATAATTAACAGTTGATTAGAATTTGATCAAAAACTGAAATGAGACATAATGTTCAAATATTCGAATTAACTCTGATTGTATATTTAATGACAATTTTTGATGATAATTAAATCCGATGGAGTTTGAAATACAACACAAACTAAATCTATTTATCTGAACTGAAGATTTTCAATCAATCATTCTAAACTATGATTGTCTTAAGTAGAAAAAACCCTCCATAATTTACTGTAATGGGTGTAAGTATTTAAAAAACATGTTTTTTCATCCTGTGAAAGAAAGTACTGTAATATAAAATAACCAACATATTGATATCACAGTGAGAAGTTCTCTGAAAGCTGTCATTAATAATGCTATTTTGAAGACAAATGAGCGTATTTTGGGGCATATTTTCCAAATCTCTAAACTACCTGTTTACTTGCCAGGTTTCTAAACAGTGAACACCCTTTGATAACAAAAAATAGGTGTTTTCGTTATAAAAAAGTACAAAAAGTAGCTTAACAAAATAAAACCGTGCATTTTAGAAAATTCAAGGATCACAATACGACCTTTATCTATCGGTTGCATCTTGATCCTTTAGCTTTTGACCCTAACCCCCGGGACCACTTTTTGTTATCCCCTTATCAATTACACCAAAATATTTCCTTCGATACGTTACATGCATTATCTAATTAAATTATTGACTTTTAACCTTTTTTTCGAAAAAAATATTAAAAAATTGAATTTCGATTCAAACATTTAATTTTTCAAAATACATCTAAATAATAAAGTTCTTAAGTAGGTGTTTGTGTTTTCCATTTTGAAAATATTCTACCCAAACAAAACTTTTTTATTTGGAGACGTAATCTGTGACTAACCAGAATGGTTTATCTATGGGATAACCTCAATACAACATGGCGGGTTCAATGTTTTTAATACTAATTTTAAAAAATTACAGCAACAGTTTTACATATTGAATTTCATTCAAACTATTCTCTAAACCTTCCCGGCAGTAGTAAGATTAAGAATCATCAAAGATTCATTTTTAAATATAGAGAGATATACATAATTATCCAAATACTTCCGATTAATCATTATTTACAATTTTAGAATAACTTATTGAAGCTTGTAAACCACTTTGTAATATATATTTTTGATCATTGAAGATAATATTCATACCTCTCAAAATAAAACACGAAACCGAAAAGACACAGTAAGAAAAAGATAATGGTAGCAATTGGGACTCGAACACAATGAACATATTCATCGCCATAAAATTATCCTTCTTTATCACGTCTTTTTCCCAGCATTTCATGTGTTGGATAATTTAGAATTTAGACAAATAACCCATGTAAACTTTCATTAAATCGATTACCTTCGAAGACTAAAAGTTTTCAAGCGAGTTTCAGGTTTACAAGTTAGAATATGTAACGTTTGAGCAGACTCATATAATAGGGAATAATAAACAGTAAACCGTAGTTAGCGAAAATAAAATGTCAAAAGTTTTGACTAACAGGCATTATTCTACCACCCCTTCCAGTGGTTTTTCCCTATCCGCGACTTCTTATCAGCCAGCAAATTGGGCAAGCATCAAAACCATTTATTTGGCAGATATTTTTCGGCAAAGAAAAAGCCAGAATTCGAGTGGTTTTTATTTTTCAACATGATTCGTGCTACTACAGTGTGTCAACAAAAAATAGTAGACAAAAATGGGTGGATAGTTTAAACGGTTTTAATTTTTAATTATAAATTATTTTTATTGAGATTTAAAAACCTCATTGTAATATTTAATCGTTGAAGAAAATAATATTAACATAACCTAAATGAAAGATGAAGCCGGAAAAAACAACAGAAAATAAAAATATTTCAGTCGCATCTGGGACTCGAACCCAGGACTTCTGTCTATCCGAGGCAATCGCTTAACCAACTTAGCTAATGAGACCAGTTCAATTTATGTCATCTTCGTCGATATCATATCTCAAATTCAAGATTTGTCAATATTATTTTCCATTTTTAATCTCGGATAGGCAGAAAGTAAGCTGCTTATTAGATCAATTAAAAATAAAATCAGTGTGGAAGGAGAAAACACTTTGAGCTTTTTAAAAATTGAGTTATTTCATTTTTCCCGCCCAGACAACATGTCAGATTCGGAAGTCAAACATAACCTCACATTTGAATCAGTTAAATTTTTTGTTCTAAAATCGGTGTTTCTCGGTGTTGCCATAGCACGGAAATTGTTTAGTTCCATTTTATTAAATTTCTAGATTTTGTCGACGCACTGTATGTACCTGCACTGTTTTTCCTGCGCGTATCCGAGACGAGAAAAGCTGACGTCTTCGTTTTGATTATTTGACTTTTGACGTGATGTTGCCACGTTGTACAACCTCGTACATACTTTATACGTCGTACCTGGAGTTCACGGGAAAATTGTAATATCGCCTTGCGGATGGTGGCAAAGTGCCTATGGTTAAAGCACTCATTTCGGATAATAGGAACTACGGTATCTTTTGTGTAAAATTTAAGAGGGACTTTTACGGAATGCGGTGAAGATAGGCAGGTGACAAGTATATACAATAAACCTACAAAGTCTAAACATTCCAAAATCACTCTGGATAACACGCAAGTACAAATTTTACGACATTTGTCTTTGAAGTTTAGTTCCTCAATTAAAAAAAAATTTCAAATTCGAATTTTTATAATATAATTCGTTTTTCACGTTTTTTTATATTTACGTTTTTGAAATGTTAATTTGATTTTTTTGTTTTTTAAGATTGAATATCATAATTTCTTCGATACATACATTTCAAAAATACAAAAATTGCATTTTTCGTGTAATTGTCTTTCTTTCAAAGCGTTAAATAATCGAAAAAGGTGTGGAGAGTACCACTAATACCTGGGTACCGTTTACGGAAAGTAAAAAAGATGCACATGGATTATTGTGCTTTTTCAAACTTACAATAATCTTCTCTGAGCCATCTTGGTGTTGTTATTTACAATGTTTTAAATGATCGTAGCACCTAATTTTTTTGTTTACTATAAAATGTAACACTGTACACTTTTATTTAAAAGTGTTACTTAGCTGTCAGAAATTGCGAAATTGTTTCGAATAGGTATGAATTGAGAACGCACCATAATGGCTACGCCATGAGAGGAAACACATACAAGATTACATAACTTTACTTATAATCCAGGGAGGATTGATGAGGTACGCGGTAAAGGAAAAAACGGTTTTTCATAGATCGAAACTTATGTAGCTGTAGATAAGAGTGCAGTTCTGTCGAGTTACTCTGATTGTATAGATGGCGCTAATGTAGCACCAGAACCGTTGATAAATAGTAGTACACATTTCTAATATTTCTCGCCATAAGGGAGTATGGCTATCCGTGGCTCCATTTCCTACTGAATTTTTCTTGTGTATGCTCGGAATGAACCATCTGCGGGTCAGAAGGGATGTGTTCATTGCCACTCATTTCTTCAGACTGATTCGTGGATGATTTAAAAACTCGGCTATAATGGAGAGTACTAATTTCTATGTTCTCGAAGGTTATCTTGGTCATCGACAGCATATACTGTTTTATCTCCCGGCCTGCAGGACTAAAATGCCAATGGTCATGCCGGTGAGGATGCTACCTTATTGTTAAATAGAATCACTTTGGATATCGACATATTTAGCACCAATGAAGTTGAAAATGAATTTAAACGGAAAACTTTGTTGTTGCTCGTATATAATCTGCTTTTTATATGTATACTTGTTTTTATCACTTATTTGTTCTCTCTCTTGTCTACATGTACTGTTGATTAATTTAAAAACGCACACAAATTGTTAAACTTTGTAAAGTTGTTAAACATTTTTTTTTGTTGAATTGAATTGAATAATCAAGAACTGATCATGAAAATAAAAGGGCTTAAAAGATTATTTTTTTAATTTAATGTAAATCAAATTTAATAATGTTATTATTAAGTTCTGCAAGTATTTCTGCAACTGCCTTCTTGTGGGCAGTTCGAAAATGGCATTAAACGCCGAAACAGCTGTCACAATAATAAAACAAAAACTAAAAATACTCGCAGAACTTAATAAAATTATTAAATTTGCTTTTCATTAAATAAAAAAAAATAAACGGAGTTCTACGAATTAATCACAAAAATAATTAATAAGGCTTAGAAGATATACCGATACTTATAATTGTTTTGCTAGAACTGCGAGATCAAATAAAAATCATGAGCATGATTGTAGCCTTATTTAAGAAAATAATAAAGTCTGTCTAGGAGCTGTGAACATGCTTTAATATAAGGGCGTTTTAAACGATTCATAAGGCTACAGCTTCGGCTTTCAGCGCTACAGAAATGTTCCTGGAAGGACGAGTGCACTCTTTCAGGGCACTTCTCCGCCACCGCATTGGGAGTCTGTGGTGCAGAGTACGCCAATCCAAGAATACCATCATTACTGCTACGGCTACATGGATGGATTCTCCCTTGATGGCTCTTTGGAAACGGGTACCATCAGATATCCACCATAAACTTGTTAATTTTTCTTTTCTCTCTTAGTGAATGAACTTATTTTGCATATTTTATTGAGTAAATCTTTTTATATGTTTTCTTTCTCTTATTTTTCGTAACTATTGTTATTTATTTGTTTGTATTATTATCACTTATGGCACGTATTGCATTGCACTACCCTTGCATACATTCTGGAATAAAGAACTGTTATTATCATTAATCAACAAATGCAGTGGTTTTTTGTGAATGACTATGCCATTTTACATAATATTTTAACCAGTGACGGTTCCTGGGTTATGTCATTGGGAGTGCAATCAAAATTTCCTCATCTTCATGTTATATGTATTTTCCCCAGATAAAAGGAATTTCATCACAAGACATTAGCGACCTAGCAACAAGATATAATTCGGCAATTCATTAACACGTCTGTGGCTAATGAATAACATAATGTCGTAGGTTACAAAAAAATTAGGAAAAAAACTGTTTTTCTAAGATATAAAAAGTAACATCTTCAGTAATTAACTTATTTTAAAAACAACGTTAAACACACAGAGAAGTTAGCTACTAGAGATGCCCTAACGTGCAAAGGGAAGAAACCAAAATAAGGGGGGCGAGGAGCGAGCTTAGGCGGGTCTCTGTCATTTGATTTGCGAATAAATACATGCTGACAGTCTCTAGGAAACTCGCTTTGCACTGCAAATAATTAGTATTTACTCTTCGAAAAGCAATTAATTATTTAATTCTTTAAAATCATCGAATGATCGCTCGCCGCCAGTGAGTACACGAATGATGACGTCATATATTCGAGAAATGCGTGAACTCGCTTTTTGCCAAATTAAGGTTGTCACGTGGTTACCTCCAGCTGTTGAAATGGTTGGCAAATTTGGCAATTATGGCACGATTATTACGTCAGTGTTGACGACAGAAAAAATCTATTGATTTTTACAAAATGTACTATTCCCCACAACTTAATTTTAACAAATCCCATAGTTGCTGCGCACCCAGATAGCTAGTAGATTCCCAAGATTTCCATGCTCGCACAGTTGACAGCAGCTGTCGAAGCTGCTGAAACGCCACTAGTACGTTTTTTATGAACTATTTCTTGGGAAAGAAAGTTCCCTAGTAGCTGAATTTATAACGCACACATGGGATTAGTTTGAAACTCGCTCTCGCGCAGTAATATCTATACGTGGCGGGTGAATTTTTTAGTACGGAATTTAAATGGCACATTATTAAAAGTGTAGTAAAATTATGATACTAGTTTGCTTTATTTTCTTATCTTTTTTTATGGGAGTTGATTAGACAAACGCACTTGCAAAACCGCTACTGATTTGAACCCATAAATATCTCACGGGAACAGTTGAACGTTGAAACGGAAGTTAAGTGAGAAGATGACCATCTAAATGTCGAAACTTTTCAAAAATGGCTTCATATCTGTCGGAAGTTAGATAAATTATTAACCGAAGTTAAGTCAACTAATAATCGTGAAGATTTATTGGTAATTAGAAGTGTCAATTCAGAGGTTATAATATTGGATGTTTAACGCAGAATGTCATAGGTTATATGTGTATTGACTTGGAAATTACCTCGTCTGACTTCCGACTAACTCTCACCCACACGTGGTAATTAATTGCTTTAGTTAAACTCTCTTCCGTAATTTAGTTGTCGTTTCAACTAACTAGATAAGTTGGCGACTACTGATATCACATACGATCCTACATAAAAATCATTACGGCTTGACATGCTTAACTTCGCAAGTAGCTAATGGAGGAATTAACGAATAAACTAATTAGTTTATATTTCCATAATTCTTTTGAAATTTATATCTTTAGAACTTTTCGAAGGATCAATCTGAGGCATGGATCAGCGAAGTGTTTTATTGAGCAACGCTCTGCTTGCCTGTTTCCAAGCATTTTTTTATCTTTGAACATCATAAATTGTCTATAAAGGTGCCCGCCTACTTTTGCAGACAGTAACATTGTGCCCGCCTACTTTCATAGACAATAAAATGACATTAAAGTAAAAAACTAATACATAAACAAACATTTTATACTTCACAAACGTATGCGTTAAAAATATGTTGAAAATAAAGTATTAGCTTGACTTTTGCTAATGCTTCGAAAGTACATTATTCGTTTTGTACATTCGACATTTGACGTTTCTCCTCCGTGAAAAACAAGACAAAACATTGCTTATAATAAGTAAAATAAGTTAGGTTCTCTTTAGTTTTATTTAAAACATACAAAAAAACATGTTTTGACAATCGAAAACGGAAATAAATCTGTGTCATTCAATATTTGGATCGCGTAAAACAGATTTTTTTTGTTAATATTGACACTTTTTTTATAAACAGTTCTTGGTTAAACGGAACTTAAACCACAAAAATCGATATCTTAAATTGATCGTAAATTGGATCGATAATTTCGTTGGGAAGAGCGTATTTGTGCAATTGAACAGTGTTGAGGCAAAATTTCGGCTCAACGGTTGCTCAGTAGGGTTGGGAAGAACGTCCTTTAGATTCAATCGAAGATCAATGTTATAAATGGCAAATAAATTCAAAGAAAGTGAAGCTATACTACCCTAACAACAATATTTTTTCAAGCGAGTAACATTTTTTATTTTAGTTTTTAATTTCTTTACTATCATTTCTATAACTCGATACGATTTTTCGTAAATTATAAATTATTGTACAGATATGAGGTTGTTGTAGTAACATGTATTTAAAAAAAAATACTAAGATGTGGCATTCAAATCACATTTAGTGAAAAAATAGACTAACGTATACTTAGAGTAACAATATATAGAGGCCTCACTTTGCGAGATGTTGAAGCGAGTTTTTGACCAAGGGTGACCTCAATGGTGTGGCCTTACCATGGCTAACAGGGTTGCTACAAATTAAATAAATTAGGTATTTTGTTGCGAGTAAGTAGGTAGTCGTAAATCTTGAAAACGATTTATGTAATATTATTTGTTTATTTAAGGAACATAAGCAATAAAGTTTATTGGTACATAATATAACATGAAATAAAGTTACAATAAAAATTTGTTTAAAAAGAAAAGTAATATAAAGCATTGTAGTGTGATACAGTGTCTTAATCTATTGATTGAGAATCGACGTCAATTTATTAAAATACTCAAATATCTAAAATACGTCTTAAAATTATTTTCCGTGGGGTTTCAGATACGGATGTCCAATGCTATCTGAATTTTTCATATTCTGTAAATATGAAAACCAATAATTAATTTGTATTATTTTTAGCAGTCATCACATCAAAAATGGTTGGTGTATTAAAGATAAATAAATGTTGCACCTCTTAATTTTTATGGTAGTGTCAATAAATAGAATGTAAAAGTAGCACTGTAAGAATACCGCTGAATGGAGTTACTTAATATTTTTTTAAAAGTTTATTTATAGCAAAGCGCACTTGAAGTGAAATGACACAAAACTGCGCTATATAAATGCTTTTTTATTATTATTATTATTGTAAGGGGGCTAATAAATGTGTTCATATTTTGATCTACTTACAACATCTCTTTCTGAATTTAATATAAGCGCCTGTTCTGACAAAGGCGGGGAGGTTCCATTTGGGGAGTTATAGGAATTATCTAAAAATATTACCCTTATTAGTTGTGGCACAGATTACAAAAATAAATAATAATTAATGAATGCTTCATCCTTTGGAAATCGATAAATAGTTACATATATAAAAACAACCCAACTTTAGCACAGCCCTGATTTTTTCATGGTGGAAATACAAGGAATTCACAAAATACATTCTGTCACCATCTGTTTACCAACATTTGGCAATACTAACATGAGAGCGAAAGAGACAAAGTTACTTTGAAATGCCCAAATGAAATTGGTAATTTGTATTCTCATAATTACGCAAAATTGTTGAAAATGTAACATGCTGAAATTGCATTAAAACTCAATTAAAATGGATGTTTATTACAATAATACAAATAGTGCAAGGGTTGTTTAAATATTGAAGGAGGTTCCGAGTTCTTTTATATAGTAGATAATTAAATATTTGACATCAAAGTAAAAAATACGAATTCTTTCATAAATACCTTTGAAAACTGTTTTTTTTTTGGTCCTTTAGTACTTCGGTTGAAGCACCCAATAACTGCACATATAGCTATAGCTTTTTTTTGTGGATTTCACTCAATTCACGTAATTATTTCACTTTTATCGAACTCCTACTGTCAAATTGTTTGACAGATAGCATCGAAGTGAAGTTCGTGCGTTTGCAGAAATTGGCTTCAAGCCCTTAAGACCCTCCCACAAATGAATGTTTTGAACAAAAATCGTTTGTCTCGCTTTCTCATGTGTTTATAAAACCGAGCACAAAGAGAGAGAGCTATATTTTGCGAGAATGTCAACAATTCGTACAACAATTGAGAAAGATTAGAAAGGTCTCTTGATATATTATTACTCTAAGAACGTATATTACTAATTAGGGTGACGATGTTTTAATTTGGGGTCGTTTTTTTACAAAACTTCACCTCAAGAACATATACCAATTGACTTATAACTATTTTATTGATTATCTAAATAATACAGTTAAGTTTTTTTTTTTTTTTTTTCTCCACTTTTGAGTGTTTTCACGAAACCTCAAGAATATAATTCTTTAAAATACTTTAAGAATTTACAACAAACATTTTAATTAATTGTCTTAAATAGGATTCTGGTCATTATAAAACTATTAGAAAAACCCTTAAAAGCGGGAGAAATAGATTTCAATTGTAATTCAGAGAATAAAGAATCATAATTATCACAATTATTTTCTAAGTATCAACGAAAATAAAATCGTTTCAAACTGCATGAAAATAATACTTGGGAATGGGTAAATAAAGTTATATAAGTAAATCATCTTAATGTGGCCTAACCACAGTCTAAAATTGGCTTTGCACGTCGAAACAGCTATCACAATAAAAACCAATTAAAATACTTTATCATAATATTATTAAATCTAATTTACTATAAATTTAAAAAAAAATAACCCAAAGGATTTCTATGAATAATATTATTAACTTTCAAACGATGAAACAGAAAAACACAGATAATACATTTAAGGTGCTAGTGGGATTTAAATCCGGATTGTCTATTTTTCGGGCGGTTATACCACCAATTACACCATAGGATCACTTGTCAAATCCTATTTGTCCTATTCGTACGTGTCGAGAAAGACGTAGATACAGATAAGTCACATAATTAAATAAAAAAATATAAGAACAAAGATATGGAAGAAATTTTAAGATTTTATATAGGCGTGTAGAGGTTAGGTAGAGGTTAGGTAGAGGTTAGGTAGAGGTTAGGTAGAGGTTAGGTAGAGGTTAGGTAGAGGTTAGGTAGAGGTTAGGTAGAGGTTAGGTAGAGGTTAGGTAGAGGTTAGGTAGAGGTTAGGTAGAGGTTAGGTAGAGGTTAGGTAGAGGTTAGATAGAGGTTAGGTAGAGGTTAGATAGAGGTTAGGTAGAGGTTAGGTAGAGGTTAGGTAGAGGTTAGGTAGAGGTTAGGTAGAGGTTAGGTAGAGGTTAGGTAGAGGTTAGGTAGAGGTTAGATAGAGGTTAGGTAGAGGTTAGATAGAGGTTAGGTAGAGGTTAGGTAGAGGTTAGGTAGAGGTTAGGTTGTGTGCATATATTATATTTTGGTAGTTTTATAATCCATGTTTTATATTTGTCTGTCACCTTAAGAGGAACGGCTGCGGTGCCTGTTTCATACACAACTTAATTTTGGATTTGAGGCCAAAATACCCATCCAAACTGAATGATGTATTTTTTAAATTAAAGGTTTAGTAAGTACCTAGTATGGATGATAAGTATTTTATTTATTTTTGTTTTAAATTATGAAGTATAGGCCATGAAATTTTTTTTCACAATATTAGAGGCAACTTTGAAAATTATTTGCGAGTTTGCTGTATTTTTCATTTAAATTATCATATTTTCTATGTAAATATGATTACGTAAATAAAAACATAAAAAACAAAACATAAAAAAAAACGTTTTTCGGGTCGATAAACGTCAAACTTTTTTTAAATCATCGTTAGCCCCCAAATAATTGTTAAAGGTGCCTCTAAAATCGCTAAAAATCAATTCCTTTAATGGCCTATATTTCATAATGTAAAACAAAAATAAATAGATTACTTCTCATCCGTACTAGATATTTACTATACTTATTGATGAAAAAAAGATAATTAGGTTTAGATGAGTATTTTGACCTCAAATCCAAAATTAAGTTTTGTATAAAACAGGCTGTGCACTGTGCAGCCATTCCTCTTAAGAATAAACCATTAGTGTGGTTTCATATAAATGTGGCTTCCGACTATTTTATTCAAGACTGTTTTGACGTGGAAAATTGCAGCCGAATGTATATACTCTGTTCTGATATAAAACAACAATTGTTATAGCTAATGGGATTTCCATGTATCATGTGCGGCCCCGATCCCTATTCCAGTGTACTCTACTCTGGCACTGCCGAAAATAATACCCACTTTAACACCACTTGTTTCGGCGAACATGGAAAAGGTTTACAAATGAAAATTTAACAGTTCTTTAGCAATGTGATCTGAAACTTCAAGGGGTTTTGAAATTATCGAGTCAGCTTTTCTATGAATTTGACTACATTTTTTTTTATAAACACGAGATTTTTATTTATGTAAAATGGGCCATTTAGGAAGTATCACACAAATAATTACGTAATTACAATCATCAACACCTTTAAAAGTTCAATTAAATTTTATTTGAAATCTACGATTACTTAGATACCAATACTGTAAAGTTCAAAGGGTGTGAAATTGTACTCAAAATATTCAGACTTTTTTTTATCTTTATGCAACTATTTATATATATTATCGGTTAGTAGTTGACTGGACAAATGCGTCGGGTTCCCACCCAGGCGTCGCGGGTTTAATCCTCTGCTAGCTAAGTCTGTCATCATTGAACAAGCAACTTTTGCCTCTTACAATGATGGAAGTGGAAGAAATTCAAACATTTGCATTGCATGGTTATTCGTAACCGATTCGTGCTTTACGAAAAAAAAATGTATGTATGGATAATTTTATAACGACATTGTTTTATTGTAACGATGATAAAAAATACCTTCTTACACAGTGAGGACTACTGATAAAGCACTGCAAGAATTTTAGTTTTTTTATTATTGTCACAGCTGTTTCGGCGTTCAAGGGCATTTTCAAACTTTGGTGAGGCCATGTTGAGACGACTTATTTATATACTCTATTTACCCCCACCCAATTTACATTTTAATGTTGCCTAAAATGATTTATTACCGGTGAAATCGATTTACTGAGAAAATATTCGTGACTTATACCAATTGTAAGATCTAAAAAAAAAACATATTTTACCTTCGATCTTATGTTCAACTGTGAAGCAGATTTATTATTAAAGATGTTGGTCCAGTTGGTGAAGATATCTAACTGGCTGGTGCCTTTCCAACATATGAGGATATCATCTACATATCTGTCATAGTAAATCACGTATTTAGCTAAGGGAGATAAGAATTGTTTTCAAAATAATCCTTAATATCTACGCTAGAAGTGGACTTAACGATGATTCCATGGGAAGAATTATTAAATTTGGCTTACATTAAATTTTTTAAAAATAAATTAAACGGATTTAAACGAATTAAACATAAAACAAATTAATAACTGATAAACAAGCTAATGCTTATTTTAAATGAAGTTAGCCTGCGCCAGTAAGTCCCAGATCTGCTCCAAGATAGTAAATCTTGGACTTTATGGATGGATTGAATGAATCGAAAATTTTGACGTTATTGTTATTCGAACTAGATAAAAACACAATATTTGTTAACACTGAGTATATTTCCGCTGAGTAATACAAATGTTCTAGCGAGTTAGTTAGTGTCAGCTGTTATTAACTGAGAATTTCGTCAGAAGAAAGAAAGAATTTAGGCGGTGATGTTATTTATAAGTTTAATATTCGAAAACATGGAAACTTACAATGAATTGCAGTATTTGAGATAAGTTGTTTGTTATTTGGTTGCGTTCATACCGAGTAAATTCTAGCAGAAAGTATATCACATACTAAATTGTTCTCAAAATGGTTAAAAAAACATTAAAATGAATAACACTAATACTAAATATGAAACGATCTTACAATTGAACAGAGTATCATATCGGCGCTTAAAAGTTCTGGTCATCATTAAGAAACGTCTACTCTCCTTCCTGTCTCACTTTAATTCTGCCACCACATCGTCCAACCAACAGTTATGATCTCCCTATAATCCCTCGTTCTGCAGACATATAATAATGAGGCCAAGCTTCTTTGTGGTGGTAGGTCATCCTTTCCATAATATGCCTTGTCATTTCAGATTTATAAATCTTGTTATTAATGGAAAATTATTCCTCAAATTAATATCCGATACCCTTTGGCCATTTTTCACCAGGGCTTAGCAAATCTAAGCCGAACCATAATTCTGGTCTTATGAGTATCTTTAATATAATATGTAGATGTAAGATTTAATCGTTTTCGGGAGGTGTCTCGATTATTAAAAAATCGTTGCAGTATTTGCTGACCGCGATGATTCTTCCCGGCAATTTTATTGAAATTCAACGGATATTTTAAGTTTTTTATTGTTATTATTACGTTCGTTGCAATGCAGTTGAAACTACACATTGAGAGTATGCTATGCGTGTCAACGAGAAAAGAAAAAGTTATGTGAAGTTGGTTAAAGATGTTTTTTATACTTTTATATAAAGCTATCATTTTGCGGCTATCCATTACAATCAAATGAAACGATAAATCTTTGTTTTAATCACTTTTAAATTTTTTAGAATAACCGTTCCTTCAACAGGGAAAAATACACACTAACTTAACAATATAACAAAATTATGGGAGAACATATATATTAGTTGTCGAAGAGGGGGTGGGGGCATGACTAGGGAATAGTAAAGGGTGGGGTTTTTTAGTAAATTAATAAAGAGGGAGGGTTTTCAGTCTACTTTCCATTGCTGTACTGGAATTCACTGTTGTAAAACTAAAAGGACTGGGGAAGTAATTGGCTAAGTAGATCTGGTCACCAAAGACGGCTAAAGTCATTTCAAGCAATGTTTCGATTTTAAATGGTGGCCTTTCACCAGGGCGATACTGAGAGTATCTACCTCTTTCTTCAGATAAACGTGTTTTCAATCTCAAAGGCGTCTTTTACATTTTTTATTAAATATTTTTTTGTACACTGAGCACATAATGCATAATTATTGAATAATATTAACAAATCTGAATTGAAACTGAAACAGAAAAAGACACAGAAAAAAAAGGTATCACTCGCATGAGGAATCGAACCCTGGACCTCTGTCTTAATCGGGACAATTCTCTAACCACTGAGCTAATGAGACCTGTTTATTTAACTTAATTTTTATCGATTCAATAATTCAAATTCAAAACATAGACATATTATCCTCAATTAATTTCCGTATTAATGGTTGCTATCGTTTTTATGATTACCGAAATTTAAAAACCCCAATTTAATTTCAATCTAGATAGTGTCTCGGATATACCTATCCGACTTTTCTACAAGTTTAGAAAAAAATTCCAATTTATTGGAATAAATTATTAAAGCTTATAAAACTCATTGTAGATTTGTTAATATTATCGTTTTCAATGATTAAATGTTGCAATGAAGTTTATAAACTTCCACGTGTTATTCCAATAAATTAATAATAAAATAATTTATTATCGCTTTGGAAGGAATCAAACCCGCCACTTCCCTGCTCAAAACTGAATGCGTAGATCAACACACGACGAAGGCCATCGGAATATAATAAACACAGAACTTTCAACACAATATTACTATATTCCACGTATCGTGTATTATGTGTCGCCCACTACATTTCTCCAATCCAAGGATTTGATACATTATAACGTATTCTCCTCACAAGAGGCGCATCTGTATCTATTCCCATAAAAGGCTTTATTACCTAAGGGGAACCTCCCCCAAGAGGGGAAATATTAAAAGCTACGTACCTTTATTATGACTTAATACTGTGAAATTGATTTCCAGGATATTCGATGGAAGGTGGGAATTATTTTTCTCCGCCCATATTACATCTTTTTATATCAACGTATATTTTTTGATTGAGCATAGTTTTAAATCAAATCGATAATATTTTATTATATAGCTAATGCAATAAACACTCGACAAAAACCACTGAGCGGGTATTTCCTAGAAGTGTGATTTATGCATATTTGAAAGAAAATAACTGATGTCGTCAATTTACGTAAGACCTGTTCAAGATAGGGTATTTTCATAAACTACTAAAATGTGTGAAAGATTAAACTAAAAAAAATCTTTTTCTGATAATCGCACTACAAATGTGTAATTTTAATATTTCCATTAATAATTATTGATTTTAAAAATATCCTAAAACCGCAAATTCCGGAAGGGTTCGAACTGGCTAAAACAGTATCTGGCTGGTAAGACGGCTGTCACAAACGTTGGTCGGTGTGACGTCAACAACGCCATATCCACGAACAAAACGAACATCTCGTTTTGGCGGCGTATCAAAAATTACACATTTTAAAACGTTAAAAAATTTATTCGTAAGCCTAAAAATCGTAAATATTGCCTTAGTTTTTGTACACAATGAAAATAAATATTCCAAATACCCCATTTCATTACTGAAAATTTTTTTGATCACATTTCAACCGAAGTAAAAGAAAAATTCTCTCCTTCCAGCATATCAGACACGCCCACAAAATACTTCATAATCAGTTTGGTTTAAAAAAAATATTCAACTAAATGCTTTTGTAGTCAAGCACCATCCCGGATTATTTGAACATTAATTTTTATGCTTTGCAACATTATTCTCTGATCGGTGGCAACACCAATAGTACAGCTGACAGCATATATCGAGGAGCATTATCTCTTTGTCACGACCCGAACAATACCTCGATTTCGCAGCCCTCTAGTCCGCGATTGAATTGTAATTATCGTAAATTCGTAAGGTGTATAGTGCCCAAGAATAAACAAGTTAAAATGGTGTTAAAACTTTTATTATTCTACATTTCTCATCATTCTCAATCGACCAGTGACGATAACATCTTCACTTTGATTATTTTTCCTTAGGTATTACTCTTATCTATTTTTCACATACCTTTATACTAATTAATTATATATTTTTTTCTAAATATAAATTATAATGCTATTTCAATAATATCTCTTTTCCTATAATATAATGTCACTTAATATGAACTGAACTTGTCAATTTGACTGTCCTAAAACGGAATTTGTTCCTAGTTGATCAGTCAAAGTTTTTATTTAGAGTTTTTGTTAAATAATTTGTCTTTCAAATAAATAAATAATATTATTATGATTATAAGAAATTTGTTTGTGTAAATCAGAACATTTTCTCATGTCAATAGTGGAAAAATATGATAGAAACGCACCCTTCTTTTAACGTAATCTCCAATTCACTATTAAGCAAACTGTGAAAAATCAATTAGTAATTCAATACTAAAATTTTCATGCATTTAGAAATCGAAACCTTTAGTAAACCGTAATTGCTCTCTTAACCATTTCGTACCGTTCACATTTTTGAAAATGAATAGACTTTGAAAGTTTTTCCTCCGAATCGAAAGCGTATAAAATTTTGCGGTTTTCGTTTTGGAATTGCTGTTATTACTGGCTTTGCGCCCTACTTTTTTATTGAATTTTAGCTACTCGTTCAATTAGCAGCCATGTTTAAAATATTTCATATTTTTCAAGGAACGTTTTTTGTTTAATTTCGACTTCCGCAACCTTTTGGTTTTGAAGGTATGTTTTTATTTTTCGATTTTTTAAAAAATAAATAAATTGTGTTTTTTGTATAAAGTGCATGATTTGTAATTTTCACTGAAATACGCCCTTAGAGACCTAATGTTCTTTTAAATGAAAGAAGCAATAACTTTTAAAGCTATTATGTAATCATTTTTGTGTTTAATTAATAGAACTCCGTTAAAAAAATAATGTAATAATATCATTATTCAGTTTTGCAAATATTTTTATTAATATAAAAAAAAACAAAAATAAGTGCAGAACTTATTGATATAACTATAAAAAATGATTTATATTAAATAAAAAAATAAATAAAAAAAAACTTCTCTAAAATTACCCAATAATTCCACAAATCGTCAATAATTAAATATGTTTCATCACTGTCAGTTTTAATAGAGGTCTGAAAGTGTTAATTAGCTTACCCGCTATTCCATTTCAAGTTCTTAAAGAAAAAAATAAAATTATTGAATATTGAAGCAACAAATTTTCAGGTATTGTTTTATGGTTTGACCGCTAGAGGCCACCTCAATGTAAAGCGAGGTTGTAAGCATAAAACTGATGCTAGTGGTACCTTCCACTTTCTTGCAGACTAGTCGACTGTTCGATTAAATTGAAGAAAAAAAATAACAACAAAACGTTCAATAACGTCATTAAATATTGAATCAAAATAAATCATTTGGATGTCTAAGATCGTCTACACCGTCAGTTAAATGAAAAATACTTTAATACCTTTCATAACATTGTGAAGCGACAAATAAAACATTACTAAACTGATAATCCAAGGAAAGATCGATGAAACACGGATAAGGGAAAGATGCTGTACCTTATGGTTTTGGATCCTAATGGGAGTTTTACACGATGTTTTTTTTTCATATCGGAACCCAAATGAAAAATCTCGCTTCACATGATCACTATATTCATACTTAAGATTTCAAGCAAATTTCCACGTTTTTGGGACGGTACCTAATCATCACAAAATGCCATAATCTTATGCGAAATTCATAATACCGAACGGAAATAAGCATTTATAATCAGTAATAAACACAGTCTAGTCTACCTATAATCTTTTAAACTACCTGACAAATAAAAACACTCACTAATTTTAAATATGAAATAAACCACAGGATTATTGTAATGGGTCGTCCATTATTATTAATTGCTGTAAAACATAGTCGTGTTTATGATAACTACTGTAAAATTTTGAATCTATCTTTGTCTCCAGGCATATATTAATGTTTATATATATTTTCTTTTCTCTTATCCGAATTATAAAACATAAAAAAATCATCATTTACAACCTAACCTCTATTTATACACCTAAAATATATCCTTAAAGCTAACATCCACGTAACATTTATGTTCTCATATTAACTGTTCGTTCCTTTCTCCATTTTTCTTATTTTTTACATATTAGGATTCAACTTTTTTATTCTTTTTTAAATCTTTTGTTACCTGTAAAAAAAATCATTACTCTGTTATTTAACCATATTATATAATTTATATACCCACGACTGTCTCGACACAGGAATTTTCCAGTTAATCAGACATTGATCAATCCCTTACGTGTTATGTTTTAACGTTGTTTTTTATTAAAGATAAATAAATAAAATAAAACAATATTTTCAAAATATTCAGAAACAAACACGCAACATTTCCACAAAATACTTAAAATTATAGTTACATAAAACAATGACAGCGGTCAAATAATGGGCGCCAAGTTGTAACTGAACATCGGCACCAAAAATGAAACACATCTTTTTTGTCATCCTGATTCCATAGAAAAGACGACCCTTAGGAAACTGGACGAAAAAAGTACGACTACAGTTCCGGGTTGCAGCATATAGGGTGAAGTTTTTTTTAAACATTAACCCCACAAAGGAGCCCCTGACGAAAAAAAAAACTTGGGTCTTAATTGGGGATGCTGTGTAGAGAGTTTTTTAAGGAAATAAAGTTATGAAGTTCTGGGAAAGAAAACGGTTTGAAGGATGGGTAGGAATCTGGGGTCCGTGTGTCCAGGAGTGACGAACGTATTAATCCATCCTTCCCACTGCGGTGCAAGAGAGTCCGGCTGGAGAGGTCAATGGGTCTCGGATACGGCCCACCACGTAGCTGGTGGGCAGATCCGCCGCCAAACAAACCTCTCATCATGAACCCGGGCACCCCTGCTAAGTCACCAAACGTAGCGAACCACTTAAGGTAATCTATGGCAGTGGTGTTGTCTATCCAATGAAGGTTTCGATGCGGCGGATCCCAGACCTGGTTTCCAAGTGAAGAAAAATCTCTTGAAACTTTGCCCTGATGATAGCAAACTTCCAATAGGAGATGGAACTAGACAAACAAGAATAAGATAGAGGAGAGGAATAAGGAGAAGATGTTCCAATAAGGGTGATTTTTCTATTTGATGGTGCTGTTTAGTTATACGTTATTGGATGGTACATTTCGACCAGATGTCTTTTGGGTGTCCTTTATTGGTCGGGACATATTGCCTTTATAAATAAACGGCCGTTTGATTTGATGTTTCGCGCTCGACATATAGATATGCGAACAATGTCTGCGGGTTGTTCGAATGTCCCCTTGATGTCGGGTTTATGTTGATATTTCTGGGAATCCGGGTGATTTATAGTTTATCTTGGTCTGTTTTGATGTCCAGGGTCAGTGTTTCGACTGTCTTCTTTTAGAAAGAATGAATACAAATATCCGAGAGAATCGGTGACCTATATTTTGTGATTAAAAAACTTTAAAACGTTTATCTCTGTTAGTTTGTTTTCGACTGAACCTATTTAACCGTGTTACGGATGGCCTTGATCACCGAAACAGCTGTCAAATAATAATAATAAAAAAAACTAAAATACTCGCTGAACTTAATAATATTGTAATTAAATTTCTAAATTATTAAATGGCGTTCTATGAATAAAACACCAAAACAATAAATATGTTACAGATATTAACGGTTAGGTACTTTTGTTTGGATATTTAGACCACAATTCAGAATTAAAATGTTGCTTGAAATGGCTTTTAGCCGTGTTTGGTGACCAGATCTGAATAGCCAGGTAATTACCCACCTTCCTCTTCCCCTTCTCCTTCCCCTCCCCTCTACCTTCAGCTTCACAACATTTCCCAATTGGGGGTGCCATAGTCTCACTGGCTCCAGAGGGTTGGGAGCAGTTGGGACTCTTGTACGGTATTGACAAAAAAAAATTCAAGATCATGGTTAAAAGCAAATATTTTGTAACCTTTTCTGTTGATCGTATTTGTATTAGCATAAAAATGATAATTATCATTAGAAGTTGAAATTTTTTGTTTTAATCCGTTTTATTTTATTTATATTAATGCACTATCGACCGGTTTCGGTTGAACTCAACCTTCACGAGGAACGTACACATATAAACAGTTTATATGTGGACGTTCCTGACGAAGGTTGAGTTCAACCGAAACCGGTCGTAATGCATAAATATAAATAAAATAAAGTGGCTTAAAACAAAACAAAAACCCTTTCATTTAAATTATAATGCCAAGCCACAAAGTGATTGCTTTCTTCGATAAATTAGAAGTTGAAATAAGCACCAACAATTTGACATTATTAATTAAAATCACAGCTTGAAAATGGCTTTGATCGCCGAAACAGCTGTCACAATAATTAAAACGAAACTAATTTGATTTACTGAAAAGAATAATTATTTTTATTTATTTCAATTAAGACATACAACGATGTTGCACTCCAATGAGGGCAACATCGTTGTATGTCAATCAATTCAACTCATTATGGGAGTGTTGATTTTTGCTCCATAATATTAGGTTTTACAGAGTTTTCAAGGTAAATACGCATATGAAAAAATATTAAATCTTTACATGTAGCAATTAATAAAACCAATCTACTTAATAAACAACTAGATTTGTCTAACACCCCCATTTAAAAAATATTTCCATTACCTCCGCCCACTTTCACCCCTCCCTCTGAAGCTCTTCCTTCCTTGCCCCCCACCTAAGTTGATGTTCTGTCTCTCTCTTCTAATTTTCTATTAAATACCATGTATTTCTGTATTATGTTTAATATATTTTTATTCACCCCTGAGGAAGGTTCAGGTTGAATCGAAACCGGTTGGATGAAAAAATAATAAAGCGGAATTAAAACAAAGTTATTCTATTTTTTATGAAAAAATATTAAGTAAAACGTATATGTAAACAACATGAAAACAACAACAAAAAACAATAAAAAAAGACCGGTTACATGATGACGAGGCGGTATATGATAATATATGATATTGTGAACGTTCTTAAAGGGAAGGAGATTTTCAGAGGTACGGCTGCGCGCCCTGTTTCACACAAAACTTAATTTTGGATTTGAGGCCAATATGTACGGCGAATATGTGTTCCAACGTAAATTGGTCGTTTTTAACTTAAATTTTAGTCGATCATAATGCTTATTTTAACACCTTTTAATTTTATATTTCATTATATTTTCATAGTAGACACAGTAGACCAATTAGCCCTCAAATAATCGCTAATGTTGCCTTTAAAGTAGCGGAAATTGGATTTGCTCAATGGTTTTTATTTTGGATGTTCAAAAAAAATTTGTATACTTCTAATCTGTATAAGACATTTGCTCTAAAAAGATCATTCGGTTTAGGTGAGTATTTTGGCCTCAAAAACAAAAATTAATTTTTGTATAAAACAGGCCGCGCAGTCGTTCCTCTTAAGAGCACTTTTGTTTGTTTCCAGTCGGTACATTAATTAAGTAAAGTACTTATATGGTATCGTATAAGTGTATATTATGTATGTAACGTGCCAAATACCACTTAACATTGTTAAAAAAACAATTATTATTCTTCGAACCATTAATTTATTTAAAAATCTTCACCAACCGGTTTCGCTTATCCCAAAGTTTTTCAGGGTAAAATTTAAAATGAAACAAAAATAGATGGAGTGAGAACATATATAGGTGAGACATAATACAAAATAGAATGAGAGATATGTTTACGGGACAACATAAAAAAAGAGAAAGAGACAACATCAAAGGAGGGAGGGTTTAAGGGGAAGTGGCAAATTTTGAGTTAACGCGAAATATATATATATATATAATATATGACAAGTTACGTTAATTATTAAGAATATTTCTATCAATTTTAACGACTTAATTTATTTCTGAAGCTTCTAAATTATCTATATAATATTAGCGCCGGTGCTATAAATTATACGTACGATATTTTTCAATTAGATGGTTGGCGAATTCTGAAAAACCATTGCTGAAAACATCTAATACTTTCTGTGATTTTAATATTGACATTACGTGTTGTTTTACCAATATAAAATGCCGAACGGTTATTAATTTATAGATGCCCTAATGTCTTAGTTAATGTATTAAACCACAAAGTAATTGCTTCCTACGAAAATTGAATATTATATTTTTAAGAAATCATATTAAAAAACCTACAAATAAAAAAAAAAGTCAACAATTGTCTCACGAAATGTCGATATTAATACGCATTATATTTAGATTATTAACTTATTAAAAATTAAATTATTATACGAGACACAAAGTTCATAGATTGCAAGCATCAATTCTTTTCCTTCTTAATTTATTTTATCTTTTAGTAATTTTATCTCGATGAAGATAGAATACTTCCAAAATACTAATATTAGGTATGGATGTTCTATCATTCTTGTGCCTGTGTTTAAATGAACACAAACCATAGTTACGGCTCAGAGCTCACTGCTATCTTAATTAATCGCCCAATAGACTAAACTACGCAGCTGCCCGTTTCTTAACCTGATCCATTATTTACATTAATCTTTAAATCACACGATGATGTTGATTGGACCCAGAATCCTGGAGTAGCCAGGAGAATTAATCTTTGTTTCGGGTTTTATCCTGTGGGAGCAGTAACATCTAACCGGCTAACAGGAGCACAAGAAATTGAGGAGATGTATGGAGACGTGTGGCAGGTAACGCCGCCTCAGGGGCGGACAGGTATTGATATGGTCAGGGAAATGTTGAAAAGTACTTTTTACCGTTCTTTTATATTATGTTTCCTTCCTTTAATACCAATTAAAAAAAAATACTTTCCCCAATTTTTCCATCGACGCTCTAAGTCTGTGTTTTATTATTATTTTGATTTATTTACACAACGCGCAAAGGAAACAATTTTTAACATAATGGTTTTTCCAATGATGCGAAATAATTTTCTTCCGGGAAGGAAAACATCATTAAAGCAATATATTTTCAAATAATAAACATATTTTGCATGGAAACTAATCAAAGAGACATTTACATGGACACTAATAAATATATAATATTATTTATCATTTCACTACAATTGTAAAGCCGCTAATCTCAACACAGAACTGTTCTAGTGAGATGAGTGACTAATGTTTTTGTTTTTGTTTTTGTTTTTCAAATTCAAGAATAAAAATAAAATGCAAAATAAAGAAATATACCAGCTATACGTTAATTCTTTATATGTGTGTCATTTCATCAATACTAATATTAATATTTAATCTATTTTTTTTTGTTGCGCCACGTACATCCATAGAAAAAAAATATTGAAAGAGTTTTTATTTATATATAAATATGCAAGGTACGCCCGTTTCTCCAAAATTTAAAAATTCAGATAAACACATTAATTATACCGTTTTTTTATTATACCTGTGCCTGTGTTCCAGCACACCATTTTTTAGAAATATTTATCAAATCATCAAAATAACGAACTTTAATCCCGTTATTTTGATGACAAATGGATATTTCAAAGGTCTGTAACTCTCTAAAGAAATTATTTTTAAGCTGAAAACACCTGAGACAACAAGATAATGAAAATTTGATGATGCCAGAACTTACCGTTGACGGGTGTTTTTGTGGATCATGCTGAGAGATTTTTTGTAATTATCTGAGAGTTAAGTAAATTTTTAGCTACCCTGTGTAAGCCATGGTGTAAAACGTACCTTATTCAAATAAATCAAAGTGTATAGCAGTGTATAGGACAAAAATCAAACAATTACATGTAGGAATAACGTATCGTATCGGCTGGGAAATTGCCCGGGGCCGGTCCACCCCTGAACTGTCAGGTCGGGCCTGTTTACCTGCCCAGGGATATATTCGCATAACCTCTGTCAAGTTGGGGAATTCATGCCCGGGACGATCGTACGAGACACGCGCACATAAATCTATGGACAACCAGTGGCGTGCAGTGTCACACCATTTTTTATTCGATTTTTTTCTAACAACCTCTGTAGTGAATTATTCCACACTTTTGACTTTGAGTTGGGACGTTTGGAGTGAGGAATATTTTCGTTAGCAGATCACTTTGTGGTTTGACATTGTAAATTAAATATAGTTATTTTGGATGAACCTCTAATTTAATGGTGAATTTGTTACATTATAGCGCTTTCACTTATACAGGCTGATACATTTAATATTTGCGTAATATGGTCAGAAGAGGAACTGGAAAATGAACGATCTAAATTTTAAATCTTGGAACTTGTCCCCCATCAAACCACCATAGCCAATAAACTGTCGTTCCGTTGAAAACCTGAACTGTCCCAACGTCACTAAAGTGTGAAGTATATCAAATTTAAAAGTAATAATAATAATAACGTTTTATTTTCTTCTTTTTTTTTATAACAAAATAACAAATAATGATGTCCTCACTGGGACTTCCCGTGCTGAGGATTTCATTTACAATAAATGAAATTACATTATATTAAATTGATGTGCTTGATGAAAAAAATAAAATAATTGTAAGGTGGGGTGTTTAAGTGCAGTTGAGTGGTTTCGGTGGTAGTCTGTATTTGGTGTTAATATATTTTCTATTTCTTATTATTATGCTTAGTGCTATTATTAAGTTCCGCAAGCATTTTAGTTTTTAATTATCGTCACAGCATATATGATTTTATTTACTCCCACCTAATGTTAATTTGGAAGTTGTTTTTAAATGATTAATTACCGGTAAAACCTATTTATTTTGAAAATAATTGTGATTGTGAATAAAAATACTCTCTTCTGCTAGATACCTACAGTTGAAAGCTGTTTTTTTTTTACCATATAACCACAGTTAGAAAATGGCTCTGAACGCCGAAATAGCTATAAAAATAATTAAAAACTAAAATACTTGCAGAATTTAAAAATAACAGTATTATATTTGATTTACTTAAAATATTATAAAAATAAATTAAATAGTGTTCTACCAATTAAACAGTATAACAAATAATAAGTCGGTAATGTCTGTTGTACTGTTTTTTAACGATTTTCACTAAAAAACGCGACATGATGGAAATAATTTTTATTACTTTGTATGTTAAAAAAGATCATTAGGTTTAGGTGAGTATTTTGGCCTCAAATCCAAAATAAGTTATCTATGAAATAGGTAGCGCAGTCGTTCCTCTTAATTATCGTCGTTAAAAAAATTATTGTGGTTTTTGGAAATCGATAAACGACCGGGGTGTTAACAAAATTGATCCGGTATAGTTCACAGCGCTTTTTATAGATGTACGTTCGAGTGGATGAAAAACTGGACAATGCCCTGAAGTTTTTTCCTTTTCAAAAGTATAATAAATTGGAAATAAGGTGCTTCCACGCCCCTGGCGGGAGGTGCTCAAGGGTTGTATATATGAAAGCGGAATGAGGGACAAAAGGGTATGGAAAGCCACGAAGGGCTGTATGACAAAGTTTAATTTGAAAGTAGGCTGCGACAGAAACGGAAGTATCTCGTGAAATTTGAAAGTAATGCTTGGTGTTTTCGCCAACCAACTTAGCAGGATGTTTTGGATTTATCCGAAATTGCAATGAACATAATAAAACATTTTAAAACTTTTACACTTTCAAAAACACCAAATTTTACAAAATAGTTACATAATTCTTTTTCACATATAAGGAAAAGGAACTTATTTCTCTTTTTTTATTGTGAATACAATACATAAATAAAAATTTATAAACACTTTGTAGCTTCCTTTTAATATATACCCAATCGGTTAAATTAATATATTAACTTTTAATATACCATATACCCAATCGGTTAAATTAGTATAATAACTTTTTGGACTTCAAACTAAAGAAAATATTCTGAAAACTTAAACTAAAATAAAACACAAAATAATTTAAAAAAAAGGTGTTTAATAGACTGGGTCCATTTACCATGCACACGAACAAAACATTAATGTGTATGAAATTATAGGGAATGACAAAAATTTAATGTAATTTTTTGCATGTCTCTTGGAACCTTCATGGTTTGTGTTGAAAATATAATGAAAGTAAGAGAGATGTCATTTAGCAGCACTATATCCCTTGTCATGCTATGCTGAGTTAATACGTCTGTTCTACCATGGGGAATGCATGTCAGATCGCGGTGCCGCCCCTGGCAGTAGTTGTTCGGTGCATACAGAATATGACATTCCAGCTGGTATGAACGGTTTATCGAATTATGAATAATTTTATTAGGGGGGGGGGGGGGTGTTTGTTTTGTATACAAATCTACAATTTTATGAAAATGAAATTAAGGATGAAATTTTGCATACTTGACCTTTAAAACAAAAGAAAGATCACTGTCGAAAAAAAATTTAAAAAACACCCCAACCACCTTTGCCATCCCTTAAAGCAGATTTATGGTACTTAATGAAATTTCGCACACTTCACGTTTAAATTAAGATGAAAATTAGTATATAGGGAGAGGGGGTAACACATCACAACCTAATATTATATTTTTATTGTACTTTATAAAAATGAATTGTTACAATACACAGGAATTATTACTTTGTTTCAATTATTATTTTTTTTAATAAATACTTTGAACCGCTCGACATAACAACCGGTCTATTATCTTTAATTTTGGAACAGCCACTTTGTTTTGCTGTGTTTGTCGTAAGTTATAAACCAAGCCAGTGACTTTGCTGTAAAATTATGCCATAATATACCACTACAACGCACATAAACTATTAACAACTAGAAGAGGAAGATAAATTAAAAGCACATACCCTTTTATAATATTATAAAGCCAGCTTACCGACTTAAGCTCGTGGAATATGAAATAATATGAGGACACACGTCTTAGACGGGTTTCATAAGGATATAAAGTAATCTGGCTTAATACATGCTTCGTGACTCTGGAATAGAGATGTGTATTCCACCATAGCTCAGATCTATGCACACTGGAGATCATTTGCCAAGTAGGGAGTTATGGATTAACCGGGATTAATATGTGAAGCTGAGTTGATACAAGAAACGGATATAAGAGGTTTGAAGAGGAATTATTACCCAATAGAAAGCTCTGATATTAAATACCAAGGGGTGTTATGTAACGATAATACGGATTGACCTGATTAACTTTGCAGTCGATGGGATCGCTGATGTAGACTTTGTTTAAATCAATAATGAATTAAAAAAATTTTAAAAGAAGTTTTTTCATTAGTGCTCTTTTGGCCTGCAAAGTTAATCGCCTCAAGCAGTACCATACTATTTTTTATGGATATGTAGGTAAGTACTACAGGTTGATACCCGGATTTGTATGGGTTTAAACAATCTGTTTCCAAATTTTTTATATTTTTATAAAAAAAATAAAATTGTTTCAACAATTTGATGCCTCATATTATTTTCATCACAGGTTTAAGTCTAACAGCTCAATAGCTCATGATAGAAATAAAGTTGTTAGATGACGTCGGATCTCACCGTTTAAGATGCCTTACTGCTTAAGAGAGACAGTTAAAGCGGTACAAATCTCATGACGCCACACCTCAGTGTTTGAAAGAGTTTCGCTGTGTACAACAAACATAAAGTTAGCCTAATAGCTTAGATAACTTTAAGGGAGCTTTTCAGAACTATAAAATATATTTTCAGTGTACTTTAAATAACTCGAGCATTCCGAGCTTCTCAC
Organism: Halesus radiatus; assembly: GCA_022606495.2. Taxonomy (NCBI): domain Eukaryota; kingdom Metazoa; phylum Arthropoda; class Insecta; order Trichoptera; family Limnephilidae; genus Halesus; species Halesus radiatus. Next base: position 98,799 of record JAHDVE020001382.1, read on the forward strand.
GTAGATTAAACGAGGCATTCTAAAATAAATGTGAACTGTTATTTACATGTTCACAGATGTCGTGGACTGTCACGGTGTGTTGTCAGAGGGTTCAGATTTGTGAGATAAACTGTCAAGAATGAATGAATGAAAAAGATAAGAAAGATATAAATTTGCACAATAGCAGGAACAGAAAGTATTTGATCAAAGAAGGCGAAAGGTTAAAATTTACGTAGGCTATTTGTGAAATATATTTTTGAATTCTATTTTTAGGTAGATTTTGTGATAGCATTGCTGAAAATCAGTGCATGGAAACAAAAAAAATATTAACATGAAATAATATTCTACCATCTAATAATGTTTTTGTATTGCCTTCATTATTTAACAAAATTGAACAAACCCTAAATGTTTCTCCAATAGAAAAGTGTGGGAAGGACTTTGATCTCATTTGCATTTATTTTTTAATGTATAATATTACTCTTCATACCATGTGAATTTGTACTCGATAACCCACTTGTCAGCTGGAGTTTAGTTCAACAATATTATATAATAAAACAATATATAAAAATAATAATACAAATAGTAGCGTAATAATAGAACAAAGTAGGTACATGCATGTTGTGATCGATTTGCAGGAAGCGAAATTTTATTTTTTTTATTAATTAATTAATAATTAATTTTATTTAAACAGTAGGACAGTTTTATTATAGTGAGAATAGACTCTTAATATAATATTAGTAATTAAATAATTAATTGTGTCCTTGCCGTGGACTGAAACAATGAATTGGTTTTTCTCAATCAATACTGTACGAATTGTGGGTACCATTCTCCACTCTTCAGAATGTCGAGACTCGTTATCTCAAGCCAGAGCCTTGCGATTTTTGGTACTAGTCTAAATGATTTTTATCAAGCGTTACGAAAATAAACTTATATATATATATATATATTTATATATAAAGTATGTCTAAAATGATTGATTCTACGAAAATCTTGTTCAGGCTTTAACTTGAATGTTCTCTTAACTATATTTTTGTCACATTTTTGTCAACGCTTCATTGAATTATGTATGTGCTGTTCTTTTTCTGTACCTGTAGTTTACCTCATTTCGTGTTGTGCATTTTATATTTTAATAATTACATAAAACGCAATTTAAAACAAAAATAAATAGAATACTTCTCGTTCGTACTAGTTATTTAGTAAACCTTTAATTTTAAAAAATGTGTATTATTCAATTTGGATGGGTATTTTGGCCTCAAATTTAAAATTAAGTTATGTGTGAAACAGGCAGCGCAGCCGTTCCCCTTAATAATAACCGGTCAATTTTTGAAAATCTCCTATTACCATCGAAAAATATTGTTTGTGTAATGATGGAGTATTAGTTAGCAGATAAATTGGACCTACGACTCCTGGATGGAACCCGATGCATTTGTCAACTCATCTATCAACCTGTCTAATATTAGAACAATCACGGAAATTTCAATAAAATAACCATAATAGAAGTGCAACGAGCAATAGTTTTTTTGTATATTCGTAAAAAACATTTACTTTGTGGCTTGTCGTACGTATAATATAAAATCATAAATTTATTTTGAACCACTCCAATTTAATATAATAATCGATCGGTTTCGGAAGTACCCTTCGCTTTTAAGTATTTTTCTAAAGATCTTTATAATTGGCCATCAATATTGTCGAATTTTTAAATCTTAGCACTATAATACAACCAAATGTTACGAGCCGTCACTGCCGAAAACTACACACGGTCTACATTTGGTTATACAGCAATTCACGCCACTGGAAATATACATATTTTTTACTTTCTCTAAAAAAATATTCCGGTTGGTATACTAGCAGAGTGTAAAATATATAGTATTTATGATATCAAACAACCAAAATCTCGCAAATAAAAAAAATAAGATTCGTGTTTAGACGCAAAGTACTTAATTTGGATAAATAGACAAAGGGTTCATGTCACTATAGGACAAAAAGTGCTTTAAAATTCATCTTAGCAAACAAGACGGAAATCACAGTGAAATAAATAAACCGGAAAGAACAATATGTTCAAATAAAAGCTGACACGAATGACTTTTTTTTTTTTTTTTACATGAATACCGCACAAGAGTCCCAACTGCTCCCAACCGTCTGGAGCCAGTGAGACTATGGCATTCCCAATTGGGGAATGTTGTGAGGCTGAAGGTATTGGGGAGGGGAAGGAGAAGGGGAAGGGGAAGGGGGAGGTGGGGAAATATATAAACTTTATATAATTTAAAAAAAATCCATAGATCCAGTAAATGAACACAATGTAATCCGTCTTCCAGAGGGTAATAAACCAACCCGAAAGTAGTTTTTAAAAACATAATACTAAACAGTACCGTCAGCAATAAAACAAATTTCAAGTCATAAATAAAAGCAATATTAGAAAGCAGGGGAACTCACTTCTGACATTGATGCTATATATAACAAAGATTTAGTTTTAATTGTGCCTTGTCTGACGATGCCCGTGATAGGGTGAAACCGGTCCGTTCGAACATAAATAACTGGAAAAAAGTTACAAAGGTTTTTAAATTAAAAAACAAAAACAAAAACAAAACAAAAAAACATTTTAATATGTAATTCCGCCATGAATTGACAGTTTCAAAATTAGAAATAATTAAAACAGAGGGTCATTGAACCTCAAAATTCCTACAGCATCTACAAAAAAGCTTTTTTTTCCACCAGTCTAGAATCATTTTACATACCCTTCAAAATAATAGGCAACCGACATAAAAATGTCCACGTGAACATCATTTCCATACGATTCTAGTATACCCACGAACGATTTATTGCAAATTGAGAAGCCTCCCTTATTGATACCCATACCCACGTTATGTATGTTTCAGGGAGAGAGATAAAATATCTTTATATTGACTGTAAAATAAAATTCCCGCATCCTCTGGAGATGGTTTCATGATTAGACATGTGTTTAGATGTCAATTCAAAGTCGATCTACAAACTAGAGGGGAGAAACTAGGCCAAACCCTCTTCAGCCGGTTTCATGACAGTAGGCCGGTTTTACCACGGTAGCTTACCTTTTACGTAAAAAAAATGTAATGTTGTATTTATATTTGGAAACATAAATATAATTTATTTTTTTTCAGATACCTTATTATCCTTTATGCTGTTTATTTAGTAAGAAGATAAAATTTGGCGAATTCCAGAGAGAGATATCACAAATTCTAACAAATCACGTAGATAGAACGACAAATGTTAATTATTTTTAACACGTTTGATTTTTGTGTTAAGTTTTTCGTAAATTAATTCACCGATTTTGAAAAATGGTTGAAAACCCAACAGATCGAAACGCTCCTGCTTGGCTCTGACGTCATCTTATCTCGAACAAGACGCTTTTTGCATAGAGACTGATAAATGTGTAATGTCACCTGACTCTGATTCCCTTTGCGCAACAAACATTTTTAGATTGATCCCATTTTACGAGTGTAAAAATCAGCAAATTTAAATAATTTCTTCTTTATTTTTAAATAATTATTATTTTAGAAACAAACAGTACACGAATAAAATTGTGTACGAGGTTTCAGAAAATTCTTACAAGGATCGGTAACAATGACATGCCTCTATGAAATATCTGCTGAGTTTGGTGTTTATATACATTTTACAGAGCGGGGTTAGTTCATGCCAGGGAATGATTTGAGGTAAATGAAAAATGTGTATAGTGCATAACTGTATGTGTGTTCGTGTTTATATGTTAACATGCTACATAACACTAAATTAGGTTTTGTAGCGGAGAGTTGTGAGTGAGCATTGATTAAGTTACGAGTAATGTTTTTCTTAAATTACGGTAGGGAGGGTGTCAAAAAATATGTCGAGATTTATGTTGGGACAAAGATTATTTAATGTTTGGAGAACACGGGAAATTATTCAATTTTCTGCAGCGTTTACCAAGCTTATTTGAAAACAAAGGTCTAACAATGCCTTCAACCCAAATTGCACATCAAAAGTTACTTACCCTAGAAGGATGATGATGTACAGGTTATTGAATTTATGAGCTTCATCGTTCATGATTAAGTTTTCAACAAAATCAGGATTGTTATTGATGAATTGTAGGACCTTTGTCCTCAATTTACAAAGTTCGTGGTCATTTTCTTGCAGCTAAGGTGAAATTTTTTCTATGTCATATCATATTTACTTTACAGTGTGAATTTATGTAATATAATGGAGCTTAATTAATGCTCCGTTATCATAATATATTTTAATTACTAAACACGTTTTTTAATTGAATATACAGCATATGAATTATAAGAAAGTCAAACACAAAATGGTGCCCCCGCAAAAAACAGCCTTTTTTTAAGAAACTTTGAAGGTTTTCATTATAATCTGAAAAGTTTGTCTCTCATTTTTTCTGCCGTATGCTGTATGATATAACGAGCACAAGTCTTGGATTCATATTTATTCAGATTTATTCCGAACGTTTGACGAGCGAAAACTTTTCCCAGTTTTGTTTCTTTTTTTTTGCTGAAGAAATTGTAGTAGATATTTTAATTTGTGGTATGCCTTTTCGTAATTTCTCCTTTAAAGTTTTACATTTCTGAGTATAGTTTCAAGTTCTTTAGTTAAATTGTCCAAAAAAATATGAGTAAAAGGGCATGCTTTAACTTTTATTCAGCCATTTCATTCAAGAAGTTTTGAGTGGTGGTTTCTGAAGAAATTTTGTTTTTATTTTTTTTAAAACTTTTACAAAATTTTAGCCAACATAATGATTCCACTTTATCTCCGGAAAATACAGCAAAATGAGTGCGAATCTCATAGTTGAGTAATCTTTGATATCGGTTAATTGCAGCAGAGCGCTGTTCATGGGCTGCTGTCATGGTTGTCGATACGACGAATGGTGTCAAACCTACGAAAGATGTAAAGTATAGAAAAAAATTAAAGAAAAAGGGAAGAATAAATGGTTTCATTTTAGTCGTCACGAAGATCGGAAGAAAAGTCACGGCTCGATGAGCGATCACAATACATTTTCCTTCCTTTCTTTTTGATTGCGCCAAGTCACAAACTGTGTTTAAAAGCACGAATCGCCGCATTTCACCACCGAGGCATGGTGTTGCGCTCGTAGTACTACGGTTCTTTTAGCAGCTCTAAAATGGCGTTCTTTTCGGGACGCTAAAATAAAAAGCACGTGTGCAAAGCGGGAAATTCTAACAAGTATTTAGTTCGCTGAAGCGTCGTTTTTCGCGCGCTCCCGGAAAATCGCTGGTAAGGGGATGATATAGGTCGGGAAAGGGCGGGGTGGGAAGGGGAGAAACGGGCGGGAGAAGGGGATACGCCCCCGCAGCACCCAAATCTCTCTCGTTTAGGGTTGCCTAGCTTTATATTACTTATGCTTTGGCGGGGATAAGTTAAAAAGAAAAAGGCAAAAGCGAATAAAGTCGAGGATTATTATTCTCAGCGATATCCACTCCAAGTTTATAAATAAACTTTTCAAGAAATGTTGATTGCTTTTTAATAATAAAATCGCGAACGCTCAATTGCATCTGTGATATCGCAATGTTTCTTACCATAAGGCTTTATATGTGTATATTACAAATTTCCCTTGAAAACTTGAAATTTTTATGGATGTAAAAAAAGTACGTTATTTTGTAAGATAATCTCTATTCAAATATTTAGTTGATAGACTACTTATATAAAATTCCCTCCATAGAAAAACAAAATATGCTCCGAAAAATACAAATAACACGGGTGGTTCTGTTATCTAACATGTTATAGGTATGAAAAAATTCACAGAATTTCTTTAAATATCACTTAAGTTAGCAGGTTTGGAAGATACTCTCAGTATCGCCCTGGTGAAAGACCACCATTCATAATTGAAACGTTGCTTGAAATGGCTTTTAGCCGTGTTTGGTGACCAGATCTGAATAGCCAGGTGTTTCCTCACCTTCCTCTTTCCTTTCTCCTTCCCCTCCTTAATACCTTTAGCCTCACAACATTCTCCAATTGGGTATGCCATAGTCTCACTGGCTCCAGATGGTTGGGACTTTTGTGCGATGTTCATTAAAAAAAAAAAAGTTTTGATATTTTTGCTCTATTTTAAATATGTCGTATTTTATTAAACATTTTTAAAACGATCTTAAACGCCCTAATCTTATTTATTTTACCGCACTGATCTCAGTTCCGTATTAACATATCTCCTTTTAAAACAATGTTCAGTTTCCACTCGGAGGGTATCGCACAGTCTTAAATCTCCAAGTGTGTGAATATAATAAACGAATCTTCAAAAGTGACGTTTATTACTTATATTTAATTAAGGTATACAATTGTAAAGACTACGTGTGTATTATTTTTTTAGAAATTCGTTTGACATTGTTTCATTTTATTCGAAGGAAAAGTTCAACAAAAGAGCCTCCTGCAGTGCTGTGCAATAAAACCATAGAAGGGATATGTACATTTCTCGTTTGTTATTGCAATTTCCCACATATCTTTACAGTCTGACATGACATAGTAGACGAAAAATGAGGTCGCTGCGATAGTTCAAAATATTTTAAATTGTATCACCAAGATGACCACTTTTGTACTTTAACCGAACGGTGTTCAGAAATCAGTGGTACTTTCCGAAAGGAGATGATTCTACATCATATTCCAAGACAATTTTATGTTTAATTTTTTTTCGTTATTTAACGCTTTGCTACGAAAATAATTACATGTAAAAGCGATTTTAAAAAAATATTCATATTTATGTATCGAAATAACTTTGTATTAGATAAAAAAATTACTCTAATATACAGATTAAAATTATAAATGAAAAAAGCGAAAAAAAAAAGAATTTGATTTGTTTATTCAAAACAAACTGTCAAGTACGAGAAAATATTTGAATGTGAATATTTGAAAGTCGAAGTCAGTAGTTTGGTATTGCTATAGTATTGACATTTTGTAGTTACAAAATAATAAATATATTTATAATTAAATGCAAAGCTATACAAAAGTGAATATAATCTGAATGTACTCATTCAAATGTCTTAATAATAAAAAAAATTCGCGAACTATGAGTTATGGCGTCATGAAATTTGTACAGCTTTGACTGAAATTTATGCGCGAATGCAATTATTTTTAGTTTTTTTTCCATCATCGTAGGAAGGAAAGGTTATGGATTCTAAAATTCCATATCAAAATACTGACAAGTCGTCGTATTTTTCAACTCTGGCGAACCCGGAAAAATTTATAAAAATCTTCGACTGATAAACAGATTATGTGCCGTAATAATATTCGTTAATTATATTTGCTATTATTAACTAACTAACTAACTAACCATCACGCCGTTTCTCCGCAGGGGTAGGCAGAGAGAACGAACCGCCAAACACCTCGATCTTGGCATACACTTTTTGCTTCATTCACATTCATGCATCGTCTCATACATTCTCTTCTATTATTCCGACTTCTGACATGGCCCGACTCAAGTATTTGATTCACTTGATCGTCCCATGTCTTCCTCGGGCGTCCCCGGCTTCTTCTTCCATTCACATTCGCGTCTTACATTCTTCTTACACTCCTTTCTTCGTTCATTCACTCCACATGCCCAAACCATCTAAGCGTCCCTTTCTTAATCTTACTCATTACGCTTTCATCAGCCTTGCATTATTTTTGTTATGTGCAATTATAAAGCATATATTACAAAAAAGATGTCAGTTATTTATTTAATTTATTTGCAAAGGGTTTTAATTTGCATCAAGTGGCATTCTCGAAGAGATATATAACACAGATCAGTTTATATCTTTATCCAAAATAAATTAGTTACATTATACCTACTCGTGTACGTACGGTCTTTAAATCCTAACCTCAAAGTCGTTTTAACCCTTTACCAGCATCCCTCTGACGGATCTCTCAATTAAGAAGGTAATCATTTAATCCCCGTGGAGCGGTAGCCCTAGAGGCCCGGAAAGCGGGTCGATACCCCTCACACCCCAATCAGGCCCTGGCCCCGTACTAGACTGCTGGCAACTGGCAACTACCAGGGCCTAGGGACAGTCCTCGGGGCGTTTCGGGGCCTACGCAAACCTCTTTCACAGTGTACAGAATGCGGTGACCTTGTTAACATTAATACGTAATAAGTTATAATTGACTAGGTTATAGGTCGCAATCGTATATACTCGTACATATTACATTTTACTATTAAAATTAAGATATTGTATTAGTATCATTCATCATAGACCTTGGAGTTATTTTCATTAGGAAACTTAATTTTGAGCGTCACTGCGAAACAATTACTTTTCTGAATTAAAAGAAATACACTTTGTATGAATCCACTTTTATTTTGTATATATGTCAACTACTTTCGATTCTGCTGAATCTTCATCTGGAGTGATTCCTCTTAATATCTTATCTCTCTTTTCCCCATTTATTACTAAGTAGTAATAAAAACATGCACACATCATTTAATTAGTATATTTTCAGTCCCGATGAAGATTCAGAAGAATCAAAACTAGTTGACATACGAGTATATGCAAAATAAAAGTGAATTCATACAAAGTGTATTTCTTTTAATGCATCATGTCAATCCACAAAGTGTTTGCTTATTACGAAAATTTCTTTTCTTATAAGGCCATGCTAATTCTAGGTTTTATTTGTAATACAAGGACTTCTCATAATATTGAGTCAATAAAAATCCCTTTCTGCTCCCCTGTGAGATCGCAACAAGAGTATGCATCTCCTATATGGTCTTTGGAGAAAGTAAAAAGGAGGTTTCTTAGATACGGTTATTATAAGTTAAAACAACTTGTAGTGTTCTAAAAATTCCGTTACTTTCTACCCGGAGAACGATTAATGATATTCTTATATATTTTAAATTACTGAATAACTTCATAGACTGCCCTCAAATGTTAAGTGCTATAAATATCTGTGTTCCCGTTAGATCTATTCGGCTCCATCATATTTTCCACTGAGACAACTACAGCACAAACTATTCATACAACTCAACACTAGCGCGTTTTCACTGAACTGTCAATACTCATACAGACCTTTTCGACACATTCCAAAGCTCTCCATCCTGCATTAAAACAGAATTAATTAGTTCCGTCTGTATCTGACATGTATTTCTGTAAAGTTAAGTGGTTACTATTATTTTTGTAATGTTATCTAACTAATGTGTCTAGTCCTAGTTTACCCTGTTATTGCACGAAATGTATGACGCTTGTAAAAGCCCCACGAGCTTTCAATAATTAAATAATAAGGTTGGGAGTTATTGAGTTTGCTGGTGCATATGTATATATAATACAGTGACCTTGTTAACTGTAATAAGTGATAAGTTTGGAGTTATAAATGACTAGGTTATGACTCTCGCAATTAGAGTTATGGCAACCAACACATCTGAAGAATTGAGTTTATTTGTGCATATGTATATAGAATACAGTGACCTTTTTAACACTAACAAGTGATAGCTATGTATTTATAAATGTCTAGGTTATGGGTATTGCAATTAGAGTTATGGCGACCAACACATCTTAAGAATTGAGTTTTTTTGTGAATATGTATATATATATAATACAGTGACCACGTTAACACTAACAAGTGATAACTATGTAATTATAAATGTCTAGGTTATGGGTATCGCAATTAGAATTATGGCGACCAACACATCCTAAGGACTGAGTTTATTTGTGCATATGTATATAGAATGCAGTGACCTTGTTAACACTAATAAGTGATAAGTTTGGAGTTATAAATGACTAGGTTATGAGTCTCGCAATTAGAGTTATGGCGACCAACACATCTTAAGAATTGAGTTTATTTGTGCATATGTATATATATAATACAGTGACCTCGTTAACACTAACAAGTGATAACTATGTAATTATAAATGTCTAGGTTATGGGTATCGCAATTAGAGTTATGGCGACCAACACATCTTAAGAATTGAGTTTATTTGTGAATATGTATATATATATAATACAGTGACCACGTTAACACTAACAAGTGATAACTATGTAATTATAAATGTCTAGGTTATGGGTATCGCAATTAGAGTTATGGCGACCAACACATCTTAAGAATTGAGTTTATTTGTGCATATGTATATATATAATACAGTGACCTCGTTAACACTAACAAGTGATAACTATGTAATTATAAATGTCTAGGTTATGGGTATCGCAATTAGAGTTATGGCGACCAACACATCTTAAGAATTGAGTTTATTTGTGCATATGTATATATATAATACAGTGACCTCGTTAACACTAACAAGTGATAACTATGTAATTATAAATGTCTAGGTTATGGGTATCGCAATTAGAGTTATGGCGACCAACACATCCTAAGTACTGAGTTTATTTGTGCATATGTATATAGAATGCAGTGACCTTGTTAACACTAATAAGTGATAAGTTTTGAGTTATAATTGAGTAGGTTACTTGAATTAGTTTTTGTTCGAAAAACGTGGAACAAAAAATATTTTACTGTCTGACAGTTTATTTCAAAGCTTCATAGCTCTTTATGTAATTGTTTATGCGTACTACAAAATGATTGTGATGACCTAGATAATTCTGCCAGAAAAAATTGTGCTAATTTCATGACGCCAGAGCTCACCGTTAAGCTAGTTTTTGGTATTTCATACACATATTTTGACTTATATCTTTGCACTCACACCACAGTTGGGCTTTGGTTTCGTACTAGACTGCCGGCAACTGGGAACTGGCAACTGTCGGGGCTAGGGATAGTCCTCAGAGTGTTTCGGGGCCCACACGATCCTCTTTCACGGTGTATAGAATGCGGTGACCTTGATAATATTGATAAGTGAACTTGTTAAAATGAATAAGTTTAGTGTCCTTGTTAACATTATTGTCGCACTATTAGAGTTAAGGCGACTAACACATACTAGGATTGCGTGTATTGGTGTGGGTGTACTACACACTTCTAACAGTGATTTTCTTGTCGCTGAGAAACAGTCTTTTGTCTAGCTTACGCACGATTAATGTTATTCGCCAAAAAGAGACAATGCGTGTGTACGATCATAGAATTCTAAAATTCACAATGTTTTACAACGTGATCTTTTTATTATTTCAAAAATACTTATTTTTCAATTTAATTGGATTTTTTTTCTGAAGTTAAATAACATGTTTTAAATATGCTGCATGCATGCAATGCATCATGTAGCATTTGCGTAGATTTCGCAGCCACTAAGTGCGACCTTCTCTGCTACGTCATTCATCTGGCTTCTCTTTGATTAATTGGGTACCTAATTCTGTATTTTTCCCCCTTCGCAGTATGACCACCAATATTCTTTTCATACCTAGTACTATTCTAAAATTTCAGTACGTAAATAAAGTTTGTTGAACTAGATATTTCAGACAGTTATAAAATTTTTTGACGCTAGAGCTTGAGAGTTTATTATGTCAATGGTTATTAATTTGATTATTCGCTGATCATGCAGCCTCTGTAACTTGTTTTTGGTTTATGGCTTATTCTAGCAGAACTGCTGAACGCCATTCTTGATCTGCTCCAGCGTTCTCGTGTTCGCAGAGTTTTGTTACCAGTGCTCCACGGGCAGTAATTGCAAAAGTTTCGCGAAGAACTTCAGAGTCTCCGGAAGACACAACTGGCTCTTCTTCCTATTTCTTCTTCTTCTTTGGCGTTCCCTACTCTTTGAGAATGTTATAAAGAGTAAAGCTCCCATACACCTTGAATACCCTTTCACTGACGAAAGTTTAAAAATTCATATTCAAAATTTATTAATCCTAACAAAAGTACGCATAAAGAAAAAAATCTTTTACTGTCCTTTCGTAAGATGAACTCTGAATCATGAAAATAGCACAGTGATGTTTAGGTTTTTGGTAAAAAAAAAGGTTCTCGAATCACAACGTGATTTCCATTATTGAATTCATTTCATGCAATATTCAATAATAAATTAAAAAAATTTTTTCGCCCGTCATACTTGGGATATCTCTGTTATATAGCGGACGAATTTCCATAATATGCATTACGTAGCTTTGCAAATATTAAGAGTTTAAAAAAAAATATGCGTTCAGTAAATATCCATGTATGCCATATATGCTACTGTCAAGGTCTTTTGTTTACGTGTGGATTTCAATCCCATAATTGTCTTTATTTTTGCAAACACAGCCCACCATAGTTCATAATTAAATTCTCTATTTTACCATCTTATTTTTCTTCGATTTTTTTGTAGTTTTTGTAATATTAATATTGAGTTGATATTTTTATTTCTGGCTATGATTGGTCTCCATCAAAAAATCCATTCAAATACAATACGTTTGCATCATAGATACGATTTTTAGGGCGATTCATTTCATTCATAGGGCGATTTTTTTTAGTACTTCAATTTTAACCGTGCACAAAATGTTTGACCAGAGTAATTAATAATGTTTTACTTTTAGAATTAAAAACAACTTCCGACGAACTTGAAAACTTACAAGCTCAAACGTTTGGCATAAGTTGATCAGAAGCCATGAAAACTTTCCAACACTATACATTCGGATTGCAAACAAGTTATCACGCGTATAAATATTGCGGTGTTCAAATGGAAATTATGACATTGCATTTTATTAAACATAGGATTTAATGAAACTACCATATTTTCATTTATTCAAACTCTTTTGGTCTTCTGCGTCTGTTCTCTTCTGGTGATAGTGAAAAACGTTTTTATATTTTATTCACTGTGAGCATACAACGAAAAGTGTCCAAGTTAATATCTCTGTCCGTTGGCAGACTAAGACCGAAGTTCTTTGCATAGAAACAAACTCACAGCTTCGCAAGTCGGAATATTTTTAACGTATGTCAAACAAAATATACTTTATTTAAATATTAAATATTTTGAGAAACTATGAGCCTGTATCCATGCAAACATCTTCAATCTCAATTTTTCAAAAAAAAAAGGAATTTCACTTCGCCACTTTCCGTTGTGTGCTTACGATACGTAATACTTAAAAAAATTAAAGTAAATAAACATTTATCGAAGGAAGGAATCACTTTGTGGCTTGATATTATAATTTAAATTAAAAATGTTTTTGTTTTAAGCCATTTTATTTTTATATATATTTCTGCATTCGACCGGTTTCGGTTGGACACAACCTTCTTCAGGAATGTACACATATAATAAAAAAAGTTTATATGTGTACATTCCTGAAGAAGGTTGAGTCCAACCGAAACCGGTCGAATGCCGAAATATTATAAAAATAAAGTGGCTTAAAACAAAAACATTTTTAATTTAAATTAATTAAAAATTATCAACCTTATTAAATTTGTTCTATTTATCAGCTTGGAAATGACAGAATAATTAAGAAATAAAACTAAATTACTTGTAGAACTTACTAACAACATGGATTAAATAAATGCATAAGTGTATTTTAATTTCATAATAATAATAAGATTTTCGTATAGAAACTACGTAGTTTTAGTTTATTTTCTGTTACTTCTAATAATACTAGTTTATTTTTTTATTATTGCGAGTGGTTACCTACAATATTTAATTTTATTGTGGTGTACAAAAAATTCTCGATTTTGAAGTTTTTGAAGTTGAATTCTCAAAATGTTCTCGATTTTGAAGTTTTTTGATATTCTTGTTAATTTTTAAAATATTTATTTATTCATATTGCATGCCTTCCAACTGTATATTATTCTGGATAATACATTGCCTTTGCATAATACATATTTTTAATAAGCGTTATTATAAATGAAAATTTGTATTGTAATAAAAAAATAAAAACATTACTTTATTTCGTAAAAAAATCGTATTACTTAAATATGTATGTACATATATTTCTATCGGTTATCGATTTTTTGAATGGTTAAGAGTGCCTACCCTTGAAAGGCAAAAATCAAATATAATAAAAACTCAACCACCATAACCTTTCAAAACACTTACCTCGGGATATAATAAAAAAAAGAGAAACAAAAATGAAGTACGGTAAAGATTTCCATCTAAAATCTTGCGTTTTCTGGTCGAGAAAGTGTTTGGAGAGAAAAATATTACTCGGTCTTCATAAACGCGTAGGTAATTATAATACGACAAATATTTCGGTTGAAATATTAAAATTTCTCTAAAGCTTTTGCTAAGGGACGAACGCAATGGAAACAGAGCTATAGCCTTAAGTAAAAGCTTCGAGCGAGTTGATGTACCGGGTGATATCAACAAATTGAAATTTTTAAACATTTTCATTTAAAGAAAACACATTCTACATAAGGTGTTTGTTAAGTTGAAGTTTGTATGTTTTTCAATGAATAATTAAAAAAAAAATTTAATAAATAATTTTTTTAATAAACGAAATACATAAACTAATTAATACAGTAATTCCTGCATAGCGGTAGATACTATTAGTATCACCCTGGTGAAAGAACACCATTCAAAATCGAAACGTTGTTTGGTCAGGTCTAAATTGCCAGGTACTTCTCACCCTTTCCATCTTTGTCTCATTACCTTCTCACTCCGTTCAATCTTACAACATACCCCATTTGAGGAAGCCATAGACTTACTGGCTCTGGGCAGCTGGCGGTAGTTGGAACTCTTGTGCGGTATTGACAGAAAAGACTTAGTTTATATATTCCAAACCTGTGTAAACTCAATGGTTTGGCTAGACAAAAAAATAACCTAGGTAACTAATCTTTCATTATTAAATGATACCAGGATCAAAGTCTGGGTGAAAGAGATCAATGAAACAACCGTAAAAATAGCACTAAAAGCGACATAGATGACGCACCCAATTATATAACATTAAAGTAAATAACTTTAGTCTGCTACAGCACAGGACTCCCTAGCGAGGACTAAGAAAAAATACTAAAAGATCAAATAGTTTAGTCGCTACTAAAAAAAGATACTCTAAATCTTAACGTACTGAGACGAATTATGAAAGTTAGTGTAAAACTCAAGCTCTGAACTGTAGTTTATTTTTTTTCGGTTTTTGGCACCATGTTTTTCTATACACCAGAGAAGAAGAAATCAAAAATATTTTTTTGTCTGATCTGTATTATTAAAGGGATGTTTTTTAGCACCCTGTAGGCTAAGCTCTCGCCTCTGTAAGGAAAATTTATGGATTGAAGTTGGGGAGTGCCGGGCGGCCCTTCGCATTATATAGGTACACACTGTACTTGGAAGGAACCAGGATTGTTGTAGAAGGAAAGGAACTTATGAGTATTTATGGTAATCGGACGAGGTAAACTTTTCTTGCCTCACCCGATAAACTTTTCACGATCGATGTTATCGAAAACGGTGGGCGCCGGTTATTGGAATCACGGATGCTTTATGACATCCGAAATCGAATGATGCAATATCAAATGTCCGTAAAATGGCCAACAGGCGCTGGTTTCTGAGATAACGTTTGTCTTTTGAGTTTTGAGTGGCGGTTGAGTTATAATTCAAAGCTTACCATGTATTATGTACAGTAAGGTGGTCCAGGCCTATTTAGTAAAAAAAAAAAATCAAATATAGGTGTAGCCGTACCCTTGATTTGTTACACCTTCCATTCCTATGATGTGTTAAAAATTTCAGCCCCTTATCTTATATACAAGGGGGTGCTCATCGAATTATAAGTTTTTGACAAAATTTCAGGATTTTAAATAAAACACGTAATTTAAGGTTTATTAATATTACAAGTATTTTAATCAAATAAGCATACAAATTATTTAAATATGAATAAAATTTTGTAACAAAGTAATACTTAACATAATATTAGTCACAATCTTTCAAAACTATGTTTGTTAACTCCTTTTTGGATGTTTCAGTGGAAACGATTTTTCTGTTTTGTTCAACGATGTGAAGTAAAAATTGCTTTTCTTCCTCAGTCTTAGTGAGTGACGTGTTGTAATCTTCAAACAGTTTAACTCCTCTCTCCGCTGTATCATTAACAACACGCAAATTTGTGACGCAGCTTTTGCTTTGAAGGTAATCAACATTGTCATTCCAAGTCTCAGGAGGTAATTGCAAGAAAGAGTCCTTGATTTCAAGAACTAAGAGTGTTTTCAACGTTCTTTGTGTTGCAAAAGCATCTAATGTAACCTCTGAGGAAAGCTTAGCAGAGTCACCTCGTACTGAACGATTACTGACATCAGAATTTATTTTTTGAACAATGGCCTGTTTCTCAGCATCAGATAGCTTGTCAGAAAACAAGGCAAATGCAAGTAGTTCATCTGACAAATACCATAAGTGACGCTCTAAGACATCCCTAGCTGCTATACTGATTTCGGAATCAATGGATTCGTACAATTTTAAGCTCTTCCAAAGTAGTAAGTCATTTACTGGCGCATCTGCTGCCAAAGGCGCTTCGATCCAAACTTTGGTGTAGATGAGCACACCAAATCGAACAATTTGTTTTTCCTCCCTCTTGGTTAGTTTAAATGCTTGTAAATTATTTCTAAAGAGAAAAATCTTCAAAGCATACAGCAATTTCGCCATCCAACGAGCATGATGAATCGGACCTGGAGCGCGCCAATGTATCTTCGTAGGAGGTTTGTTCAAAATAATCATGGTGAGCTTTATTAGCTCTTCGTAATCATCATGAACTTGATTATCTCTAGATAGAGCGGTTGTAAGACTCTCAAGAGTATTTTCAGCGAACTGTTCCGCGTTCTTATCGAGGTTAAGACAATCATAGTCCTCCTTCGGTAATGTTTCCCAAATATCGCTGAATCTTTTGAAAAGTGGGATTTGAGGAGAGCTTGATGGCCCAAAACAAAGAGTAAATATTTTTGAAAGCATTATTTCAAATATGTGATGACGACAAGCAAGCCACAAAAGATCACATCCTGTCTTTCCTTCTAAAAGAGTGCAAGCTTCCTTTTTGGCACCGGTGTTAGAAGCAGTAGTGTCAAAACTCATAGCCCGGACTTTATTTGTGACATTCCACTGTTGCATTGTGTCAAAAACAGCATCAGATATTTGTTCCCCCGTTCCTGCAGTAAGTTTCGGTACTCCTAATAGTTTTTCACAACCATTACCAGAGACAAGAATCGGAAGGCGCTCTACTTTCTTATTGCCAGTTATATCGGTCATCAGTTTGCCGTCCCAATGAATTACTAATGGAGAGTCAATATCAAATTTTTTCTTTTATATTGGAGTTGTATTCGGCTCTCGCTTTTTTTCTTGCACGTCGAATACTGCTGCGAGAGATTGGGAGTGAAGCAGGATTGCAACTGAGGGCAGCAGACAATGGAATAATCAGTCGCATTGCTTCTCGATCGGTGATCTTGTTACGATCAAGCGCACTGGTAACATGTTGTGTAAATATACCACTAGTAGACGGCTCAACGCCACAGGAACTAGAAGCACTCTTATTATAAATAAAACCAAAATAATTAGAAATTAGACAGCCAAAGACCACTTAGTAACAATTGTAAGAAAACCCACATATTCGAATAAAATCTTTGTAGACCACCCCTCTTACCCTCCCCCATATTTGTGTATATAAGACTGAAGATGGTCTTGACAGGCTGAACCTGGTTACAGTCAAATAAAATTAAGTGGAAAAAAGTTTTATATTAGTTTTATTATAATATATTAAAAAGTACAAATTAAGCATTTTACACAAAAATTTCGAAAACAACACTCGATTGAGCACCCCTTTTTACTTGAGCTATCTCGCTGAAATTTTACTATGAATACATGTAACAAATTCACGGAGCGGTCAGATGAAAAATAATAAAAAAAAAATTTTGGCCTACCCTAATGTACAGTCTGACTTTTTGTGGTATACAAAAAAATGGGAGGTTTTAAATTGCAACACCAAGCAAACAGTGCTCAGAAATTAGTGGTACTTTCCGAAAGGAGATAATTTAATAATTTATTTTAAGAAAAAAAATGTGTTAAACTATTATTTAACGGTTTTTAATGATTAATTATTTTTATTGATATTTAAAAACCTTATTTTAATATTTAATCATTGTAGAAAATAATGTTAACATAACCTAAATAAAACATGAAAACGGAAAAAAAATGACAGAAAATAAAAAGATTTCAGTTGCATCTGGGACTCGAACCCAGGACCTCTGCCTATCCGTGGCCACCGCTTAACCAACTTAGTTAATGAGACCAGTTTCAATGTAATAAATAACTGGTCGTTAACATTATTTTCTACAATGATTAAATATTATTTAACGCTTTGCAAGGAAGATAATTACACGGAAAAGACGATATTTTGTATATCTGAAAAGTATGTATCGAAATAACTATGTATTAGATAAATACATAAATTAAAAAAAAAAAAAACAAAAGCAACTTCACAGATCAAAATCATAAATAAATAAAAATAGTTGTTTAATACGATGTTTCTGTAAAACGAACTGTCAAAAACTCTAATGTGAAAAAGTTTTAATGTTCCACTTTATTAAATATCTACATTTTATTATCAAGCTATATATTTACATGGAATTTAAGCAGTCTAACTAATAATTTTCCTTTTACAAAGCGAACGAATTAGATAAGATCCTCGTACACGAAAATGTTTCTCCCTTTGATGTTGAAAGCGGGTCCCTCTGTAATTTTGTCACCAGAACACCGATTATGTAAATCTTGTGATTTTGTACTTATTTAAGTGAAAATCGATTGAACAGGAAAACAGGAAATGGGATACAACCACTGGAAGAGTGGATAGAAAATGATGATGAAGGAACTAAGGAATAGTATTTCTCAACAATAATGGTTCCCACGGAGAAAAAATACAATTTTCTAGGTATCATAGATAAATGCCCAATGAAGGGATGAAAGATTTCAAGTCTGTAACCTAACGATTGATCACCGATGTTTCGTATTTTTGCTGTTGACTGATTTTAAATAGTAAAAATGTATTCCAACTATTTAAAAAAAGTTCTCAATACGTAGCACTGAGAATATAGCGTGTGTTTTGGTTTTGAATGTTACGTTAGGTAAGGTGTTCCGTTCTTGTTCTGTGGCCTAATTCTCGATCTTATGACGCGCGTTACCATCACCAAAACCACACATTATGACAGTTCTCATATATACAGTGGCGTGCACAGAGTTTTTAATCAGGGTCGGCAGTAGGAAAAACAGGGAATTAATTGATATTAAAAAAAAAAACTTACCACAGATGTGCTAAGTTTTTGCGGAACATGGCTAAGCTGCTGGATTCATGTATCCAAATATTCGCTTCATTTATCCAGATACATTATAACTCAATTACTGGATATGTCAAATTTATTATTTTTTTAACCACATAATTGCATGAAAGAAAGTTAGCATAATAAGATCATTATTTCTGTAATTATTCCTGTATTTGTGATTTGTACTGAAAGGTACAGTCTTTTTCGACACTAACACAAACGAGTCTTCCCTTGAATGCGCATTGTATACATGAACATTTTTTGTGTAGAATACAGTTAATATTTCAATATGACAAATATAACATACATTTTTGGTTCCTGCTTTTGCCACGTTATAGGAGGGCAAGCGGTGGGGCGTTCGCGGCGCGTCGATTCGTAGCTGAAAGTTCGCACGTATTTTTGAAAGCGCAGATTGATTTCTTGCTACAATTTTATAAATTTTAATATTATTTAATTTTTATGTAAGTAAGGTAGATTAGGTAGCATTATGTGCCAATATAGAATGCGCGCCTCTGCATTTACGAGATCTGCAAAATATGTTAAGAGGAACGGCTGCGCGGCCTGTTTCATACAAAAATTAATTTTGGATTCAAGGCCGAAATACTCACCTAAACCGAATGATATTTTTTTCATCAAAGGGTATATAGCAAATATCTAGAACGGATTAGCAGTATTAAAAAAAAAAGAAAACTGAGCTTACAAATTATTTTAAATGATTAAACTAATGTTTACAAGACAAGATTTTTTTTTATGCATAGCACAAATATTAAACAAATTATTATAAGCAATAATTATTATCTGAAAAATCATACAGATTGAATAATCTTCCGAGAAAAAATACATGCTGCCGACGGGACCT